>JAPYYT010003881.1:0-11378 GCA_030522565.1 Ceratosolen corneri | reverse complement strand
AGTTTTTTAATAAATTTTTAATATCATAATTTTACTTAAAAATAAAATGCTCGCATTATAAAGTTTTTTATATAATTTAAATATAATTTTTGAAATATATCCAGATACTGTATAGAGTGATTAAAATTTAATATTATAAATAATTCTCTGTGTATAATAATTCTCTATAAGTAAAATTTAAATTCGGTTTAAAAAATTTAACAAAATCCATACTATTTAAATTATATTTAAAACCATTAAAATTACTTGATAAGATATTCTGGCAACAATTGTTACTAATCTTTTATTTATATAAGTACAGATGAAATTCAGAAGTAAACAACTTACTAACATTTTCTAATTTACAAACGTTTCATTTATAATTGGAATAAGCATTCGTCTCAAATGAAGTTTTAATTGAATTAATTCAATTAGTTGTAATTTAAATTATTTATGCATTCAAGAAAAAAATAATTTTATAATCATATACTTAATATACTTGTACGAATATGATTATAACTCTTCTTCCTAATCATTTTCATTCATTTATTAATTTTAATTTATATTATATACATTAATTTAATTTAAATAAACTACGTTCGATATTTATCAAATTGAAGAATAATATTTATACTATATTATTTAAACATTAAATTCTTATTAATATGTGGTTTAAATTTACTTATAATTAAAAAAATTTAATTATAATTTATGTAGAAATAATTTATTATGAAAATTAAAATTTATGTAGAAACAAAATTAAAATTTATATAGAATTAAAATAAAAATTTATTTAGAATTTAAAAACTATAAATATCTTATTTATAATTAAATTAAATTAGTATGTTATTTCACATTCCAATTATTTATAGCAAATATTTTATTGTATTAACAAATTTTATAATTTCATCTACTTTTTTACTAAATGTTTATAACATATCATTATTTCATTTATATTAAAACTTATATTATAAAAACATTATTTATATATTCTTCAATAAAAAAATTATAACTCATTTTTCCAATACAATTTCATTCTTATTGAGATACATTTTTAAATTTTCTTAATTATTTCCAAATCTATGCAAAAATGTCAAATACATGTATAATGCTTATATGTATACGCACATATTTAACGAATGAATTGTTAGTATAATAATTATTTTCCTGAATATAAATATATGTGATCATTATTATCGGTGATACTAATTATTTGGAAAATATTAATAAAAGAAAATATTGATTAGTATTGAAAAATGCTCTTCTTCGTTATGAAAGGAAATATTCTCAATATTATATACTAAATAAAGATTTTAAGATTAATTTAGTTATTGTTATTATATCATAATATTTGTATATTTTAGAATCCCGAGTGTAGTTTCATATGATTATTATTCAAAGTAGACAGAGCTGTATTATACTAATAATGTTATTTTCATTAGTGTTTATTAAAACTTCTTCAGTGGGATAAGAATATATTAAAAGCTATGAGTATAATAATAATATTCAAAAATAACAATATTAAATTATTATTTTTTATATTAATTAATATATTTTATAATTATATTATTTTTATATTATAATTAAAATTTAATATTAATATATTAAATACATTCTTTTAATTATAATAATATTAATAATAATTTTAATTATAATAATATTAATAATACAAATACATTCTTTTAACATTATCGACAATTAGTTCATAAATTCTCTACTTTCATTGCACAATACAATATCAGTGAAAAAATACAAAACTCAAATAGATATCAAAATCTTTTTAAAGAACATTTTTTACTCGTAAAAATTATTTCCATGCATAATTCTATGCTAGCCAAGTTATTTCAATAATACTAAATAAGTTTATTTTAAATATTTATTGTGTATAAACACAAATTTCAGTATGTAATTCATATTTAATTGTAATCGTTTCGTTTAATTTTGAAATTTTTACGTAATTTAAAATTTTACGTAATTTAAATTTTAAACGTAGCTTTATACATTATTATAAAGTTTTAGATATACTGTCTGTAATACATTCATTTAAATATTTTTTCAATCCTTTTGCGATCAATAGTTATGAATGTAGGACCTTTTATTGTTGATTTAACTAACATTTGACTTTATTCAAATTTTGTGATATTCAGAAACATCTATGTATATAAATCTAGTATGTGTTTTATTATTTGTTATATATTCGTTAAGCCATACTGCTCATACAATAAATTTATTGAATTACAATTAATTAAAAATTGTTGTAATATTAATTTTAATATTATTTATATTTTAATAGATATAAACTTCTATTCTTTAGTCTGGTAAAAACTATATAGATATAAAATAGTAACGATCTATTTTTAATCATAATATATTTTTATTAAACTCAAGAATGTAAGAAAATTAAAAAACATTTTCATATGCAAAATTTTGAAATATCACCATATAAAATATCAAGTATATGATAGATGGGGGATATTCTTTTTTTCTATAATTTCAATATTTCAATATTAGCGATGGAATCACTTGAACAAATATGATGTAGTTTAACAAATTAAAACCTTTGTACAAATCGTACTATGCTTTATTAAATACCACAGTAGCGATCAGTACAAAGATTCCACATTTGATAAAATTATGTCATTTCCGTAACTTCTTACTGTAATTGATAATAAAATACATAAGAATAATGTTATTCATTTCAAACGTATATAATAATAATATTGATAGTAAAATATTATTTTCAATAACATTAAATTGAATTTAAAAAATTGAATTGAACTGAATTAAATTGAAAAAAATTAAATATATATATATATATAATATATAAATTATATATTTTATTTTATATTCTATTTTATATTGTTCTATTTTATATATATTTATATATATTATATTATATTATTATTATATTTTTCTATTTTACATACATATATATATTATATAATTTATATATATATATAAATTTATATTTTAAATATATCTTAAATGCTATATAAAATATATATACCATTATAGTTGAATGTTTAAATTCAATTTAAAATTTTTTCATTTTAAACATTTTAATTGTAAATAAATATTGTATTTAGCAAATATTAATTTTCAATTTTCGATATAATGAAGGATAAAATAATTTTTAAATAAATTTTAAATTAAATATATTTTATCTAAGAATATATAATTATAAAAGTAATATTTTAAATTTGTTAAAGAAATTTTAGATTACACTTTAATGAAAAGAAATATAGAAATACTTTATAAAGTTACATCAATAAATAAATATATATATATATTTAAATTTATGTATGTGTGTGTATTTGTATATACTTACGAAAATACGTACCAAGTTATTAAAATTTTGATTCTGCCACTTGTTATTACATAACTGATGAAGTGAAACTGATACTGAATGTTGTCGAAACGACAGCTTTTATAATGCTTAAATCTATGACATTTCCACGGAAAACAAAAGTATAACTGTAAAGGTATTCTACAAAAGTATGAATTATATTCTAAGAATAAATATTAGTCTTCATCACTCAAGCAAATGTTAATAATCGTATAACGGCAAAATTTAAATTGATAGTTATTTCATTAAATTACCTTTAATAATACAATAACAAAAATGATAAATAATATTTAAATTATTATATTAATTAATATATTATTATAGACGCTATTGTAATAAAATTAATTGAAAATTAATTGAAAATCTAATGCACTTTTGGTTATAATATATTCGGTAGTGTATTAAATATTATTATCGAATTTTCTTTAAAAATATAATATCCAATTGAAATAGATGATTGAATTCAATCAATAATTATAGAATTCAGTAAATAGTTTGCATATATTTGAGTGTTAATTTTCTAAATAAATTTTATAACTTTATTGGTATGCATGTGTACACCATATAATCGAGTATTGTATTTTTAATTAATTAATATATATTATACTAATTGAGAAAAATTTTTTAATTTCTTTTTATTACAATATTTTTTAATTATATTTTAAATAAAAGCATCTACATTAAAATGCAAGTAATTTTATTATATTTATTAATTAAAATTCATTAAGATAAACAAAGAAATTAAATTACAAATTCCTTGTATAATATTTTAAAAACTATTTTCTACTAAAACTTATATATTTAGTATATTGTGAAATTAAATTTTTCTACTTTTATAAATGCTCATGTTCTTATTAACAAAAATTTAATTTCGTTAAAAGTATAATGTAACTGTATTCAACAACTTCATATCTATTAATAAATTTTCTTACAATTATTTATCTTTGTTTTCTCTTTTATTTATATATAAATATAATAAAATAGTACAATTCAAAGAAGGCTAATAAATAAAAAAGTTTTTGTATATAATTAATTTTTATTTATATATAATATTTTTATATATATTATTTATATATATTAATTTTATATATAAATAAAAAAACTCATAAAAAACTAATTAAATTTTAATTTATGTATGATATAAATATTTTTAAAAAATATCTATCAATATCGTTATATAAATTTCTAGTATTGTAATGTATTGATAATTTTTTTTTATAAGGTATTTATGATAGAAATATATTATATCGATAATTTATTTCAATATCACTAGTAATAATTTGTGTAAATATTTTGAATTTTACTTTGTTCAAACGTTAGAAAGGATTTGTCTGATTTAGTTAGGAAATTAACACTTTATTTAGAAAGATATTTAAATTTCGTGAATACATGTATCTCTGCAAATAAAGTAGAATGAAATTTTTATTACTTTTGTTAATCGTATTAAATATACAATGTCGTTTCAAAATAATACGTTTCTTTTCGTACTCTACTAATTATATCTTAAAGTTCACAATTTTATTTTCTTTGTTCTATTTCTATATACAAAGCAGGCATTACTAATACCTAGCATTATCTAAATATAATAAATAAATACCATGATATGCTTACGTTCTTGTATGCTTTATCAATTTTATTGATAATTTAAATTTATTAATCAATTGTTAGTAAATAATAACATTTTTTGTTAAGTTTCATTAAAAAAAAATATTTTTTATATTCATTGCATTAATTATTATACTTGACAAGATATTATATCTAATTTTAGACTAATAAATATTCTACTTTATTGATAATTTTAATTTATAATATTAACTGATGGGACTAACTTGTATTAATTAAAGCAATTCATATTTTCTTTTAACACTAATATTAATTGTTGCATAAGACAAATAAATTTATCTTATGCATTTTTATTCAATTCTAATAATTTTTTCTTATTATTTGATTTAAAATGTTATGAAACAACAATTTAAAATTATATCATAAAACATTAAAATTAACAATAATTAACAATTAATTAAATAAAGTATTTTATTTATGAAATTGATAATTTTATTATAATAATTCTAGTTTATAATAATATAAGATTTATTTATAATATTTCAAATTTAAATCTGAAAATATTATAAAATATTTTCAACTTTTTGTCTAGCAATTATATATAATGTTGGAAGTTAAATGATTTCATTAATAATTAATTAGTATTTTAGCCATCTAAATGTAAAATTGTAAAATTGTAAATGTAAAATCTTTTTTTAATATATTTGAATTAATCGTGTTATCGTTTTATATAATTATCAACTTATTGGTAAATATATCACAAGATATATTATGTTTTAATATTACAATTTTTTACTTTCACACTTAAAGTAAATATCTTGCGTAGATCGTACATGTAGATGTATCTAATACAGCATCATTTGAGTTGTGTCAATATTCTAACATTATGTGCTTCAGGAATACATCTTTTTTCTAATCAACTAAGATATTTATTTTATTATATTAGTTTTTGGAATGCTAATGCTAGCTTAATTATTACTAAATCGTTCAATATTTAAATTTCTAATATATAATGGCACAATTGTTGATTGAAATTAATTTTATGTATTTCGTTTTATAAGTTAAATAGAATTTGTATTTTTTAATTGTCATTAGGAACATATATATATATATATATATATATATACATATAAATTCGTTATAATACAATATTTAAAATATTAATATAATAATAAAGTTTAAATGTTACATTATATATTTAATAAACATTAAGATAAACATAATGCGAATAAACGAAATATATATTTCGTTTAAAGCAAAATATTATCTCAATAACAACATTGAGTGTTCTAATTTATACAATTCTATAGCTCAAGAATATCAATTTAATTTGCATTTATCTAATATTCCGTGAGAAGGAAATCTTTAAAGACAACATAATTTATATATATATATATATATATTTCTGTTTATAAATTCAGTTCTGGGGTAAATATATATAAATAAAAATTTATATTCAATTTATATCAATGTTAAACTGTACAGCTTTTATTTTGGTATTAAAACTAAAATAATGTATACATATAATTTATAACATATAAAAATACAATTGTGATTTTGTCTAATATATGTCGTTAATTATTACAAGGGAACGATATTTTATACACCTTTTTTAAAATGATAAAATAAATAATACATTCTTACTTTAAGCATGTATAAATAATTAAAAGTAGTAAACTATATTATAATGCACCAATAAATTGTGATAAAATAAAAAGTTGATAAAATTAATTTAGTATATTGTAATCACGTCAACGTTGTGTACTTTTTGCAATTTGTTCTTTAAGCACTAAAATACTTTGACGTTGCTCTGGTGGTAACATAGCTATTTGTTCATCAGATAGTTGTAACACTTGCATGATTAAAGCGGCCTAGAATACAATAAAAGTAATGTTAGATAATTCTTATTTCAACGTAATTTACTTACATATTACATATACACTGTCAGTATAGAATATATTTTACAAGAGTATTAGATTTCCTATTTATTGTGCAGTAATTAAATGCAGAAATTAAAGTACTTATATACAGTTTTAACATGACTATTAATTGATTACTAATAAAATATAAATTGGAAATAATTAAAGTTAATTTCCCATACCTTCTCTTGATCCGTTGCCCCACTAGGAATATTTCCAGCTGGTGACATTCCAGCCATTAATCGGGCGCTACTACTTGTTATTGAAGTCCCTGTAACCGTGGTTGTACCAATTGGAGGTGGTGGTACACTTGGTGCAGTAGGTACTTTAAGTGAAAATTAAGAGAACAATAAATTAGTAATAAATAGTATTTTAATATTAAATTTTATTATGTTTAAATATTTAAAAAAAATTTAATATAATTTACAATGCATTATTGATAAAAATAAAATATTTTGAGAAATTTATTATAAAAATAATAAAAGATCTTTAAAAATATGAAACTAAACTGCACAATTACTGAATGTATGTGATGATTAAATACTTATGATTAAATCTTATGATTAAATATATATTATATAATTAAATATGTATTAAATATGTGATATAAAATACTTATGATTAAATAAATTAACTTGATGATTAAATCTTAGAAATTTAATGAAATTTTTTTCGGCATTAAAAGGTACACACCATTTGGTTTAGCAGCCATTCTAGGATCAACGGGCATTCTTGGATCACGTGGATCTCTAGGATCTCTTGAAAATCGATCGGCTCTTGGATCACGAGCAAAACTGTAGAACGAAGATATGAATTAATGTCAATAACATTATTTTATAATTTATTATACAAAATGCATATTTTATTCAAATAATTGCAACCTGTCAATTCCTTCCATAGGTAGAGCACTATGCATGAGAAAAAATGTTAATACAAGGTTAGTTGATTATTGTGTTAGAATTAATTATTAGTAGATGTAAATGAAGCTCGTTAATACACACGTTTCTCCTATGTTGAAAGTTGGTGTAGCTCTTGGATCAGCTGGTGTCGGAACAATTGCTGCAACAATTGAAGGAGGTGCCACAGTTGTTTGTGGTGGTGGACCTCTCAAATCCTGATCCATCCTTGCTATCCTTGGATCAATTTGCCTCTCTAAAGTTCTTAAATCTACATCTTGATCTAAAGAATAAGAATGCTTAAACTTATAAATGTAAATTATAATAATACTGATAACAAGGTTTATCAATACTTACTAGCAAATATTGGAGCGGGTGGATTTACAGGAATGGGTGGAGGAGGCCGTGATGCAACCCAAGGTTCTTCAATACGAGGAGGAGGTGCTGTTATAACTGGTGGTTTTTCTGGAGGTACAAGTACTCCTGGAATAGGATTAGCTTTATGCAACATACTAACAGCTGTATGTGGATCAACAATCCTCATTACCACTTGCGCTTGAAGCAACGCATATGCCAATTGCGGATTCTGCAAGAGCATTTGTCTCGCTTCGTTAGGATTGTTCTGAACACATAATTTCATTTGTTTCATGAGTTCAAACATTTGTTCAGGAGGTAGTGAAGCTACTGCTTTACTAATAGCTTCTGGAGCTTTGTCTGCTTGAACCGCTTCTCCGTATGGATTTTCAGTGTTTTGGCCTTGTAAAAGACTTTGCATTTCCATTCGACTTTTTTCTGTGCAAGCATTATCAACTCGTAATGTTCTACCTCCAATTTCATAACCATTTAAGTTTCGCATAGCACTAAGTGCTGTTTCTTGATCTTTGTACTCACAAAAACCATAACCTTTAGGTTTTCCAGTCTCTCGATCAAAAACTAACCTAGTATAAAATAATCATGAAAAATTATTGTATTAATAGTTATAAGTATAAAAGCCCAATATTGCAAAAAGTAATTAATTAAATTACGAAAAATAAAAATTACATAACTAATTGAATTCAATTATAGTTAACAGAACACAATAAATAAAGTAAACAACTTAAACTTACTTAAATGACAATACTGGTCCAACCTCACTAAAGATATCTTTTAAATTTTCCTCGGTAGCTTCATATGGGATATTCCCGACTATTAAGATAAAGAATAAAAATTATTTCAGCAAACAGATTTAAATAATATAAAACAGTATTTTGCGTAATGTAATTTAATTTCTCACCGAAGACGCTTCGCATGGATTTATCCATGAGGGATTGATCCGAAATAGTTGAATTACTCATATTGATGTTGTGCGCTTTTGTTTTGTTTATTGGAACAAAAAATCCAAAATAAATGACACTTTACTTCGTCTTTATTGCGTAAAACAAACCTTTCTGCGATTTCACGCCGTAATTAACAGTATTTAAAAACTTCCTTCTTTTCTCGGAGCCTGCATATCAACTATGGTAACCGGCTACAGTTGTAACTAATTTCTACGAATAAAGCACTACTGCCTCTTACGGGAGGCCATGAAATTTTATTCAAACTAATTCAATAGCTAAGGGAAAGTTTGGAAAAAGAAAGGAAGAATAATGATTCGACGGAAAAATAGAGAAGATAAAAAGAAAGGAAACTGATTTTTTATTATTACAATTTTTATCATAACAATACTACTGAAGTCGACACGAAGCCAATTCATTTTAAATATGTAATAAATTGTATAAATTAAAAATACTTAATTTTCTTATATTATAACAGATTTACATAAATAACTTTTATCATTTAAAGAAATGAATAATTATTGATTTATTCGTTCCTAGTTCAGCTTCGATTTTTTACATAAAAATAATATAAAAATAAAATTACATACAATATAGATAGAAAAATTAAATTAATCGTAAATTAAGCATTTTAAGTTCACCTTAAAGGTGTTAGGCGAATCAATGATGATTGAATTACACTTCTTCGATA
Organism: Ceratosolen corneri; assembly: GCA_030522565.1. Taxonomy (NCBI): domain Eukaryota; kingdom Metazoa; phylum Arthropoda; class Insecta; order Hymenoptera; family Agaonidae; genus Ceratosolen; species Ceratosolen corneri. The sequence goes on along the minus strand of JAPYYT010003881.1, from coordinate 1,671 downwards.
CTCTTCAAAGACAAACCATGTACAAAAAAAAAATAATAATATTTACTTTATAGCCATAATTTTTACTCGTTAAGATCAAGTGTAAATTATATTTTTAAATATATTTTAATAAAAATTATTTAAATAAAAATATTTTTTTATATTTTTCATAGAAATTTATTCACTTAAATTTAAATATATTTAAGTAATACTTTGGTACTGTGGCAAATTATATTTTATTACGAATTTGTATTAATCCAAAACTTTGTTATATTCAAATGTAGTTGCTAAAATTAAATACAATCTCGACATTGAATTTTACACAGGTATATCGAAATTATAATTACAAGTTTTACGTGAATTTCATATTTTATTCTATAACGAAAAAATGTATTTTAATAAATAAATTATTAATATTTTAATTACAATCTATCAATTCTTCAGTGTCTGTAAATCATTATTCTAAATACAGGTAGTGTGCCTTTTCTAATATTTTTTAATCGTTGTTTGTATATTTTAATTAAATTCTATTATGTGATCTGTTTTTCATAAATTGTATTTTGGTTTCTTTATGTCATTTTACAATCGCATTTATTATTTTTTTTTTTTAAAGAAATTTTAAAGAAATTTTTTGGAGAATTATTTATTTTACTATTGAAAAATACTTTATTCTACTATCTGAAGTTTTTTTAATACATTATTTGATTAAAAAATATTAAAATTGTTTTAATGCCGTGTATCGATTCCTTGTCTAAATAGGATACTTGTTTTATTTTTTTTTACTTGTTTTAATTTTTTCATTTAACCTTATATTTCTACAATATTATGAATATACTTATTTCTATTTTTACGATTTATTTTATTTACTATTACTAATATTCAATTTTTTTAAAGAGCTATTCACATATGAAAACATCCTTGTATTTTTGATGGCTTATATTTAATATCTTATTGATATCTTCTGTTTCCAAAACACATTGATTAAATGGTAATATGTTGAATATGCAAATCAAAAGAAAGAGAGAGAGAGAGAGAGAGGTTGGATTGTATGTATACATCATATCAGAGGTTTGATCTCTTTAATTAATAATGCTAGTCAATTTTTCTCTTTTTGTTGGTCAATCAATTCAATAATATTATTAACGTTTATAAAAATTGACAATATAATTCATATTCCATTTTTAAAGCGTTTCAATCATTTTAAAGAATTACGGAGCCGTGCTATTATACTTTTTTATTCATTTTTTCATACATCTTTTTAAAATAAGATCTGCACGAATAAACAGGAACATTATTCTATCTATTCCTTAATATTTTGAAAGTTCTTTATAATTTATAAAACTTATCAAAATTCAGAATTTATGATACAAATTTTGTCTTACATACTGAACTGTGAAATCATTGTACATATACATGCACAAAATATAACATATCTATCATACCTTGCTAAATACAACACGCTTACAGTATGGAATTTTATTTAATTAATATGTAAAACAATATATACATGTACAATGGTTTTTTAAGAAATTAACAAAGCAACATTATAAATTAATGTTTCAAATATTTTTATCATCAATGTTTATCAACATATATCGATTAAAAAATTTATTATTAATTTATGTAATTTATTATTAAATTTAATATTATTACATCTTATCTTAAGATAAGATAGTAATCTTATCTTAACAA
>JAPYYT010003880.1:0-11626 GCA_030522565.1 Ceratosolen corneri | reverse complement strand
AATTATATATTATTAATTATTAAATTATATATTATTAATTATTTTTTATTATATTTTATTATATTTTATTTTATTTGATTATTAATAAATTTTTATAATCAATAAATTTAATTATATTAAATTATATATTATTAATTATTAAATTAAATTAAATATTCTAAAAAAAAGTTATTAAGTATTATTTTTATACAAAAATATTCCGTATAAATGTCTTCAATATTTTCCTACATTTTCAGTTTTAAGAAATTTAAAATCTACGTGCATTATATTTAATTTAAGAAGTAATATTTATTAGAAATTTCCTATTGACATTATTTTCATTATAATTGTAGATTATAATTAAAAATTGTAGTTATAGATTTTATTTACAGTAAATATTTTATCACGAACATAAAGAAAAAGACAGTATATTAGGCAGTCGCTTTAATACAAAAATTATCAAACAATAAATCTAGAAAGGAATAGACAGAAAGCAGAAAAAGAGATCAACAAGTTTCAGGAGGCTAATCTGGAAAAATTCAGAGCTTCATGAAATAACTTCTTGGAATCACCGTATTAGGGAAAAAAAACTATCTGTGCGGCAGCTAAAATACATATAATATATCGTAGGCTGTAAACGTCAAGCTTTTCTGTAAATTCTTTGAGCGAATTTAATTAAATTAAAAATTTAATTTCATTAAAAATAGTTTGATATGTTACAGTTGTGTTTCATTTTTCATAGGATGTGAATCAATCAATTTTATTCACCGCCCTCTTGCACATTATATTTTTTAAATCTTATATATGGAGTAAAGACGATAATCATTTACTCAATTATTTACTAATTCAACTTTTTTTAATAATAAGACTTTGCGATTTCTTTTTAAATTAATTTGGATTATGTTTAAGAAAAATCTTAGTACTGCTTTCTTAAATATAAATGAGCCGTCATATCTAAGGCACTAAATATGGAAGATTCTATTCTAAAAATTTAATTTATTGCAAAAAGCTTGATGCTGTATTAGCTTTGCGATATTAATCGACCCTTGAGAGACCTTTATAAAAATGAATTTCGTTATACATAATTTTTCATTGTATTATTTATTCCAGGGTAAGTCAACTTATTGGTTATTGACAATAGATAACTATAATGCTAATGAATTTCTGATACAACAATGAAATTTGTTTCTTTCAATTAAAAATGTTTCATATTTGATTATAAATAAGATTAAAGTGACGGACTTTGGCTTTTGTTCAATTTTAAAAATAATATGAATTAAAGACTTATTATTATTGTTATTATTATTACTTATTATAACAGCTTAGTAATGTAAACACTTTCTTATTCAGGTCAAATAATGAGCATTATTGATATCTGCAAAAATAATAGATTTTTTCCTTTGTAATATTATAATTTTTCATCATTTTATAGATAATTTATGAATCATTTGATTAGTTATCATTTTACTCTCAATTTCTTTTAATTATTAAACATGAACACTCTTTTATTTTTCCGTAGCCTAGTTTTAATTCAGTTCATTTTAAAAATATTTATTATGTAATTGAATGTAATTGAATAAAACTTTTTTTATAGGCACATAATACTATAAAAGACCGAATACAATAATTACATTTATATTAGATCAATGTATTCTAAATTACGAAAGAGGTCTTTAAATATTTTATACATTAAAATAAATAAAATAAAAAAGATCGTAAACACTTATAACTTGTAATACTGCTTAATGCACATTAATTTAACCATTTTATTAATAATAACGAAGAACTGCAATGTATTTATAGTTTACCATTACGTTATAACTATAGTGATACATATTATATATATATATATATAATATACAATATATATATATTATATTATATACATATCATATAACAATAAATATATATATATATATATATATATATATATATATATACTAATTATAATTATATAATAAATATATTTTAATATATATGTATATAATAATAAATATATATACTAAGTTTTATCGGGTTAAAATGTTGAAAAGTGTTACAAATATTATAAATTTTTAGAACTCAAATTAAATGAAAAATATTTTATAGCGGAGAGGTATGGAAGCATTAGTTTCTCTATAGAAATCAATGAGTACTTATACTTGTGCGTGCAGTTGAATGGTATTGCTTTAATGTCTTAAACTGTCGGAAGCATATTAAAATTAAATCAAAATCGTATTACAATTTAGACGTTTTAAGAATATTATATTGAAGCCAGAAATTCAAATTACGTAAGCTCCATATATTCCACGTGAAATTAATTATTCCTATTGAACTGTATATCAATATTTGAACATAATTAACATAATATTATTCTGCTTTTAAAATATTTAAAAATACTTAATTTTATTCTAAACGATGCGTTGTTATATTTGTAATTTTAGAATACCGTTTAAAATATCAATTTATCTATAAATATTAAATATCATTTTGTAAAAATTTATTTTTATAAAGTTTCATATGCAGTACCCGCATCTGATTGAAATTAGGTTGATCAGCTTAATATAAGATTTTATTCATTTATTGAACTTACTTATCAAATGTATTTTAGCTTTGTAAATTATTAATAAAAAACTTTGTATTAAATGTAATATCAAAGGAATAAATGTACGGGTAAATGTAACGTTTCGTCTGAACGATAGAAATGTAGTTCACTTTAGTTTTGTACATTAAATGAAAAAAAAATTAGTTTGTAAATTATAAAATTCAACTTTCAAATCTAACAAGTTAGTTGTAGTAAAATAAGAAAAAAAAACAATTAAAATTGATTCTCATTTAGAATATCGATTTTCAATTCAAAAACAATATTATCCTATTCGTAATAATACATTATTTAAATGAATCGAAAAAAATACAATATAATGCTAATTAATATTAACGACATTAATAAATAATAAGTAGATTTTTATTTTCGCTACATTTTAAACTGATCTGAAATCAAATCTATTTTAAAGAAAGTCAATAAGATCCATTATCTGCGTTAACAAATCCAATAGTTTTTGTAAATAAAATTGATAATTGCATTGTAATTTAATACAAACCTATATGTAAATACATAAGCTAAGCAAAAGTCTTCGTGATTGCCCAACGAGTGGAGATTTAAAAAGTTACTGACGTCGATGTCTTCCCTGCAAAACGGATTTTGATCCTGGTAACTGTGGGGTTGTCCGCATGCGCTGTCATCATCGATCTGCTCATAACAAAATATAGACATATTTATATTTAAATGTTCTTTTACTTTACTAGTTATAATAAATGCCAACTGGCTACAATAATTTCGAAGAGTGGAATAAGGCTATTTTGTTCATTTGATGATATGGATTCGAATTGTATATCGCAATAAAAGATAAAATAATTATTTCTATTTGTAATAAAACTATTATAGCTGAATAATTGATGAATGGAATTCTTTGTTTAGCTATATTGGAAAGTATATACGTAACGTGATTTCATAAACATATCTATTTATTATAAAATTGTCAAGTGATAATATAATTTTCGTCAAATTTCTATATTTACTTATCACAATAATTTAAGATTTTTATTATATTCTATAATAAATGAATAACAATAATATAAATATTCTGGGCATTTCTGAAATATAAATAGAAAGGCAAGCTAACGGAACAATTACTTATTGATTATTACATAATTTAATATTCATTATTCATTCGAAAAGAATATCTTATATTTGAATTATATCTACATTATATTCTAATTAAGCAACAGGTTAAGATGTTAATAATGATAAATGCATTTATTATCATCTATTTTAAATAAATTAAGAAAATGCATTTTACAATTGGGACAATAATGCTACATGTTAGTGATATTCGTAAATTTTCATTTCTATAATTTTGATTTTAAATAAATTTTCCTAATATTATATTTTCAAACTTTGTATATTATGTGAGACTAATAATAAAGTGTGTATATATATAATATTATCAAAATAAGTTATTATAAATAACTAACCGATTTTTCTAAATAATTTATATTTAGTAAATTTCGTTTTTAAGACATTTTTAATTAGAAATGTTTACAAGTATTTTTTATCGTATTGTTCTAATTTCAGCTATGAATATATACTTATATATATTATTGTCGCGTGTATATATATGTATATATATAATAGTCTACGTAATGTTAATGAATCCCACAATTATGTCAGAACTATTGCACTCAAAATTTGAGTACATCGAATGCATACTCGAGTATTCATTATTTCCATTATGTTTAATCCGATTTAATGTTATATATTATTCATATTACGAATAAAATCATTTTAATAATAATGTTATTTTGTTAAATTTGAAAATATATATAGATATGTTTTCAACGAAAAAAATGAAAAAGCACTATTTTTCATTGTTAATTAAGAAAGCATTTTATTTACTAAAATATTAAAAAATATATATATCATAACTTTAATTTTTAACTGTTTACTTTCAGTTATTTACATCAACTGTTTTAATTCTTTAATAATTACTTTTATTTAATCAAAAAGAACATTTTTGTTATAAACTAGAAGAATGAAATGATATCAGGCACATTATTTCTCAATTTGAATTTCAGTTATTGAATTATAATTGTAACAACTTTTCTTAGAATCTCTTTTTTTTTTAAATTACTGTTAATATTTGTCTATTAATATTTATTATTATCATTATTATATTTTTGTGATTTTATTTTACATCAATAATCTCTAAAACATTGAAAATATGATCTGGAAAAAATGGGGGTTTAATTAAGGTTTTATGAAAATCTTATTAAAACATTTATTAATGTACGAATAGTATTTTAAAGATGTTCGTAACTGATATTTAATAAAAATAATATGAATGTAACTTTCATTCGATTTCAGTAAAATTATTCCATTTATAAAAAAAATGTGAACATCTGGATATGACTGTTAGAAGTTAAAAAAAATGTTAATGTTATGAGGATGTCTACTATTTTTCTATTAAAAGCAAATCGATATTAAAAGCGATTTATTTTACAGAAGAAAAGTCTCCTTTTGCATTAACTTCTGTCTGTTGTCTTCAATCTACGTCATTTTTCTTTTTATCGAATGGGGAGGTTTAAGATTTTGGGAGCACAAAGATTGAGGGATTATTATATGATAAACATGATATTATAATCATGGACGTTGCACCTTTATCCTTTGAACCTCGAATTTGATGTCTCTGTGCTCGATCTTGCCATCGAATTTTGTGTCCCTGTAAATGTAGTTGACAGCAGTAACATGATGGGCGATCAGTGACAGGATTTCCTCTCGTGTTTTGTCTTCATCATGATTCAGCTATGCCAACCGAAAAGAAAATGAGAGATTTAATATAACAAATTGGTGGAGTACTTGATCGACATGAATATGTTCTTAAAACAATAACAATATTGGTTGAATTATATAAAGTTAGTTTGATCGAAGAAGATATTTATTGTTATAAATGCTACTCCTAAGCAAACTATTAATACACCAATACACAGTTATGCCTTTAATTATTGTATATATATATATATATACTTTTATCTTGTATGCATATACCTTGTATACTATTTCAGAATAATCTGAACACTGTAATTAGTTAGGTACACGTAAACTAATTAGATAGTAATTGAAACGTACACCCTATGTGTGTGTGTGTGCGTGAGCGCATGTGTGTATAAGTTGTTTTAAAAAAATATATTAATAAACATATTAATAAGATGTAAATTATTGTTAACAATTTGAATAATCTAATAAAAATGTGTTTGACGTCATTACGATACATTATGGTTTTTGTGTATGAATTTTCTATTAGCAACGAACGTTACGTGTTAAAATTTTAATGACACATTTAGTATTGTAAAACAAACGTAGGCAAACATTTATTGAATGTAGACATCTAACGATGCTCATAACGTAAATTAAACAAAGCCTTGACTAAAATAACATGCCGAATTCAAGCTTTGTGTTTATCGTTAGTTGTCTTTTGAAAACCAACCAGATATCTGCAACAGGATAAGCAACATATAACATCCATATTGGCATACGGTTTTATAGGATTTATCATATACGCAATTTTCTTCGTTTGAAATATTGGATAGCAGGGACTAGTGATTACATAACAAAACTAAAATTGATTTATATATTATTTTACGGAAAAATATACCCATGCCATTAGATATATAATTTTCCAGAGCCGTACGAAAAACAAACTTCTTTCTAATTTATAAAAAATAATATAAAAAATGGTCGCAACAACAATGTCATGATATCCCACGGGCCACTTTAATTTTATGTTTAATTGCAAGAAATTTATTATATTGCAAATAGACGTGATGCTAATAATAATAATGCTAATAAAACAAAATTTCATTATCTAATCTTTGTCATAGAAAACAATAGACATTATAAATGGAAGTATCTTTCAGTATCTTTCAATATGCAAAATTACACTTTTCATTATGTGCTGCTGCAATGAATTCGGCAACGGAGCTTTTCTCTACATTCATCTTTTTTATGCTTTGGTCAGCTTCTGACTAACAGATATTCACCACACTTCCTTTTTTAAATGGACTTTAAAAGTGACGGTGTCATGAACTCGTGTATGCGAAAGACGGAGAGTTATTTTTCCGTTTTCTCTCTTCAACTCCCGACTTGGAAGAGGGAAGGAAGAAACAGAATGTTAAGAAAGTTAAAAGTTTGAATCGTTATAACTTGCGGCAAAATGTATAGACTACTGAACATAAGTGAAAGCCTATGGAAGTTGAAAAGCGAATTGAAAGCTTTTACTTTTTATAACTTGTTTTTTCATTTTTATATGTCCCTTTTTTTTCTTTTTTTCTTTTTTTAATTTGGCTTAAGTTATGTAATAAATTGCGAGCATACGCGAGCATTAGTTATAAATCAGACTAATTGTTATTTTTTGTCCTCCTATTTACCTCTTTTATTTCTTTATTTAAAATTGGCATGGCGCGATGCAGATAAGACCCTAATGGAATGGAAAACAAGCATAAAGTGTTGATAACGGACCGTAAAGTCGCGCAAACGGTGGCTACGAAATGAGATCATTCTTTATTTATACCACCTCCGCTTCTTTTTAATGAGTTATGAATTTATGAGATTCATTCGAAATTTACAGTTTCTTTTACGAATAGGTTACAATTGAGGTAATTACATTGCATCCTTACAGATACACGCATCTACGCGTGTACGGGTGTGTAATTTATGACATTCGAAGCCTTATCTTTATTTTGTATATGGGCTCCTAATAAAAAGTATTTATTTGTGATACTTTGAAATGTCATTATTACAATTAAATAAATACGCGAATAAATGAAATATTTTTATGGAGATATAACCGAATGGAATGGTTTACCATTTACTTTTTAAATTATAATAATAATACAATGGTAATTTAAAATCATTATATCAGCCTTATTAGTATATACCATATTTACAAATTTTGCAAGTTAAAGCTCAATTAGTTATTTATGAATTTAAATAAAAATGTTTAATTTTCCGATTTATAGTGATGTAAAAGTACTTTTACATGTAAATTCGTTGTCTATCACAAATATGCAAATACATTCGGGACATTACTTGCTACTACTATATTACGTTAGACTGATTAAACGCCTGGAAATAAATATAACACTAAGCCAATAAGTGTAACAATATTACCTGCTCAAAAATATGTCTCCAGATGAGGGGATCCGTTTGGATAAAGAGAAAACAAGTGTTCTTCTTTTTACTGTCTTCCTTAGGTCTGGTCGCGCGTCGCGATCGGATCCAATGATCCGAGGCCACATTTGCCTCCTTGCTGTACTTGTGGCCAGGAGTTTCGGATCCGGGGCTCCAGGTTTTCAGATTTTTCGGCGCCACCGGCGGTACCGGTGTTTCGAGCGCTCCGGAATTTTGGATTCCCTCCATCCACTGGATTACGTCCTCGGTGATGCCACAACCACTTGATTCACCTACGGATTGCGAAATGTACCAAAAAGCATTTACGGAGGGCACAATGAGACGATGTCAAGTATGAAATTTTTCAAGATATATTGATTAAAATTTTCCTCTTTTATCTTTAATTATCAAATTTTAAAAGGAATATGAAAGTTTAATAGCATAATACAAATGTAAAAGATACAAACATATCGTCAAATCGAATCCTAAAGTCAAAAACAATCTTATGTTAGAATAGCGAAATTCTGACAAAAGGGAAAAGAAAATGGTTTACACGACGCCACAATATTTAATGAAATTTTTTTATAATTCGTTTATTCTATGTGTTTCATATAAATATCTCATCGAATGTTAATAAATATTTACAATCAAATAATTAAAAATGGTGGCTGTAATTTATCTTAAAATTGCATATTATTCGAACTAATTGGAAGCGTCTGCTTTCTGAAAAATCTGTTTTCGATACAATAATTAAATCAGCCCACAACAATGTATAAGCTATTAATTAATATTATAATATCAAAAATATCGATAATCTATCGTTATAATTAAAAATTCTCATTTTAAACAAGAAACTTTTAAGTTTACAGTTAAATAGATCAATATAATATAAATTTCTAATTTATATTTCCGCGTATACATGTATCAACCTCTATAATCAATACTTTTAAATTTATAATTATTATTTGATTTAGTTCAACGAGGAAATCTGATCATTGGTATAAATATTATTCATTTAATCATTATTCTCCTCTAAATTCATTATTAATGAACATTAGCGAAAGACAATTTTAGATTTTTATACCATTATTAAATATGTAATAATATACATACATAATTTTTATTTATTATCTCTTAATTACTATTTTAACAAATAATTTAATTAATGAAACATATTAACACACAACTTGATGCTCTAAATAATTAATTGTAGCCTCGGCACTTTAAAAATTTATAGGTTTATTTTACAGGTTTATTATTTTACTTAATAAGCTTATAGGGTATAAATTTATAGCCTCGATACTTTTTTTAAATTCATACAACTATTCTTTTTAAATTAGGAATTTTAAATTATTTTTATATTTTTAAATTATTATAATTATATATTATTTTAAATATATAATTATAAATTAATTATAAATTTTAAATTAGGAAAATTAGAAAGTCAAATGCGTATGATCGAGCGACTATTTGCACACAATTTTGACAATTGATTTTCAAATTTAATAATAATTATAAGAAATCATAGCAAAAATAATTCATCATATAAATTATAATGAATACAATTTAATTCCTTTTTCAAGGTATTTAGAATTTTTTGAATAACCAACCGCTACAAGACATAGTAACAATAGAAAAGTGGGTTCTGTCTTTCGAAGTATATTGGTAAATGAAAAATTCCCTTTCATAAGGAAGCAAATCAACTTGACTTTACTTGGCTACCTTTACTACTTCCTTCTTCACAGACAATTCTTTTGCGAAAAGGCCGCGTAATAAAGTTGAAAATAAAGTGCTAGATTTTACTGACGGAAGACAGAGAGAATAAAGAGAGAATAGAGAGAGAGAGAGAGAGAGAGAGAGAGAGAGAAGAAATTGTATAGACGATCGTGAGCGAATTGCTTTCAGCCAGTGCAGCATCCACTTCGATCCCACCCCCATCTTTACCGCCATCCACATATATATTTCCCTCATAAAGTCAACGGAACGTTCTTCACTTCCCACTGGCCGTTATCACATATACACGTAGTATAATTTTAATCGCTGCTTATATTGCGAATGCACTTAGAAAGGTGTCGAAGTTTGCCAGCAAATTTATATGTTCAAGGGAAGTGTTGATTGTAGCAAACTAGGATATCGGAAGTAGACGAAAATGTGAGTTTCGAAAGTCATAGAATTTATTTCGAGATAAATACTCGATAAAAATGTTATGGATAAGAGAGACGAAATGTCTTGAAAATATCTTTTCTTTTATTGTTCAATCCCTGTGGTGCAGCTCCTCTTGTCAACTATTCTGTGAATATTGCCTGGCCGACTCCTTCGCTATTTGGTACATTCTTTTTATGGTAAAAGTATTCTTATTTTTTCCCATAAGATACTATTAGAATATATTTATTTGTATTTCTTCTCTGCACGGATCCATAATGTATGTCGGATGTTTGTGTAGAGTTGTGAGCGGTTGTCTTATCATAAAATTTAAATATTCTTAAATAATAAAGAAAGATATCATAACATGAACGGTTACATTATATTTCACATTATTTTTAATTCTTCCGTCAAGTGGTGATAATGTATCACCACTTGAACAGCCTATTTATTTCCTATTAAAAGCGATAATTTGTAAAGGTCTAATTGTTCTTTCAAATAAATGACCTTTGCAATTAAACATATGTATTTTAAATTTATATGACTTTTTGAAATTTAATCGAAAGTAAAAATTGATCTTTGATTATGAAAAGTTAAAGCCACAATCATATTGCACATGTAAATTTTAGTTTATTTTTTTCATATTAAATTATAACGAATAGATAGAAATTTAGTTTCCCTATGATTACACATGTTGTTATAATCCAAAAGATTTTTAATATGATATTGGTACAGATAATTTATTCAAGTAATTATTAATAATTATTATTAATAATTAATTAATAATTATTCCTTACATTTGTTAAAGGTATAAAGCGTTTATAAATTTTCATACAGATAAATAAATTTTTTACTCTATCTAATTGTATTTATTTGGTATAAAATAAATACAAAATACAAAAATAAGTATCATCAGCCTTACTTATTATTAGTATTTTAAGGATTTAATTTCTGCTTCAAGAATTTATATTAATGACCAATAATAATCATTTGGTTACTTTTAATTTGTTTTTAAAAATGTTATTCAAGATATCTGGAATTTTGTATTTCATAGAACTAATATAACATTTTTTCTCAATTTTATGTATGTATATCAAGACTGTATCACTAAAATTATGTTCAAATACAAATACAGAAATAAGTAAAAATCGGCAAGAATAGTATGTTGATAAATAATAAAAAACACTTTCTAGATAAGACCAATAATTACAAGATATGTTCATTTATTAATACTATTGAAAGCTCATCTTGACAAGAAGATTTATTTTTCTTAAATTTATTGAAGCGATACTTCAAAAACCTATATATCATATGTTTTTTTATAATACATAATAAATAATTTAAATTTTATAACTATTCACTTCATCGATACGGTTTGTTTTTCTTTATACTAATTGGTGAAAATACAATATACGTTTATAGACATATATATTATATTTCGAGAATCATTATAGTGGAAAATATATAAATTAAAAGCTAATGTTTAAATTTTAAACTACTAGCACATTATGAATAAGTATTATGATTAATTTTGAAATAAAAGTCACATTTTATGAACGTTTTAATATTTTTCATTTCATTTAATGAACAGGTCCATTAACTTCATAATGGAAAATATTTTTTAAAAAGATTTTTATTTTATCAAATTGCATCCATTCTACGGAGTTATTTGGATATTGTCAACTTCAATTCTCTCTTATGTAAAATTTCTATGCTTTAAACCTGTTAAAGTACTTTATGATCCGTTAAAGTTGATATAAAATTTGACAGCATAAAATTAAAGACAAAACAATGAACTTT
>JAPYYT010003879.1:0-11386 GCA_030522565.1 Ceratosolen corneri | reverse complement strand
CGAATCGACGAAACCGGCGAATCGTCGGTTCGATGGTTCGACTCGTCCGATCGTCAGTTAAACCTCTTCTATGCGCCCCTCCTCGCCTCCTCGCCCTATTGCCGACCGCACCCCACACACTCCTCCCTCACACGCACACACACACACGCTCTCTCTCTCTCTGTCTCTACCGCATCAGCGCGGACCCTCTCGCGCGATTCCCCGTCTCTTATTATTCGTGCGCACGCGTCGCCAAGGTGGTCCACGCGGCTCGACGAGCGCCAGCGCCCAGGTGGTCCTTGGGACACTCGACCTGTATGCGCAAGTCCGCGAAACGACTGGCGAGCCAATGTGGACCCCGGCTACTTCATAAATTAATTAGAAGCCGCGAAAAATACGTACCCGCCGCGCCGCGGACGTGCGCGTTGCCATGCCGCGCTTTAATTGACATGTCTCGTTGCCCCTTGAGCTCGCGCTCTCTCCGCAACTGCCCTATCAACTGCTGAAAAACTTGAGTCCTTATCGAAGATTTATGCCACTCGTGATTAATGAACGATCCTCGTTTTTTTTGGGCCCAGCGGCTCGGGGGCAGAGTGGAGTTAGGGCTTTATTAGTTGGCGATGGCGGATGGTGCGCAGGTGGCGTGTTGATAGGACTGCTTTGTTTGCCGATGATGAACCCGTGCTCGATCGGTCCTACTTTTCATTTAAGGCACTTGGCTAAATATCTTTTAGCGTTAAAAGTATGCAGCTGAAACGTTTGTTTGTCAATTTCGTCTTAGGGTCCGGCTCTTTGAGGTTATTGCAATATCGTGAAATTTGATATTTGAAAGGATGTAGATGATTTTCTTTTAGAATTCGAATAGAGATTTGGTTTGGGATATGTAGGAGAAATACCAGTGACTAAAAGTAACAATATTTTTGTTGTTTTATTGCATTTTAATGGGGATGATGAGGCACGATGGTGTTGTTTGAAAGTTATGGTGGAAGGAAACTGTGGGGTGAAACGTTAAGCGGGACCAGAACGATAAATTAAATAAAATTCGGGTATCATTATTTAATTGACAGGTGTGGCGTAATGTTAGGATTAATGTATGTGGAGGCATGTAGATTGTTTAATTGCCAGTACGAGATTTTATAGATAAGGACGAAAGGATGAACTCTTATTGCTCGAGAGATGCCACAAATTGTTTTCCAAAGTTTTGTATCTTCATCAGGTTCATTGATCTACATTTAATCTTGTAAAGTGCATTTAAACGATGAAGTTTCAAGTTTTATAATTTTTAAATTCTCTTCGAAAGATTCGGAACTGCACAGTTCAGTGATCAAGAGTACTCGTATTTAATTTTATAAAGTGCATTCGAAAGAGGAAGTTTCGAGATTTAAGCCTAACGAGCTTTCCAGAGTCCTAAAGCAATTACTTGTTTACCCTTGGTGAAAAAACTCGTGGGAAGGCACTTTTTTTTGTACGTTCTATTTAATAATCGAAAATTTCATTGTAAAGCGTCGTAGAAATATCGGCAGCAGATGCAATTTTATTCATTTACGGAGTCTACTACGAGTAAGTAAATTCTAGTTATTCGCAGACCGAGTGGCTGTTTCGGAGATAAGAACAATAAAAAATGATTATTATCTGGCTGACCGTAATGCAGGATATTGGAAATGATGTCAAAATACCGTTACAAAAAAGTAATTCACTAGAAAAAAAGTGAGAATCCGAAGGAACTTTACGATTTAGTAAAACCTAGTAGTAGTAGTAGTGGTACCTTACGTGTTGTAGCGGGGAATTATATTAAAAGTTTCTGGAACTAAATTTTATTAAAATACGAGAAGGGATGAGCGGGAAGGCTCACGTAAGACTTTAAATTGGACTTTATGTATTTTCTTCGTAGAAAGTTGATGGAATTTAATGAAACTTACTGCACTTTTATTTTTTTCTTATTTCCTTGAGGATTATTTAAAAAGAGTCTACTCTCAATTTACCTTAAGCTTTCTAAAAGCACTTTATTATATAAACTATGTAAACATTTCATTGTATTTGTAAGTTATAAATATTTATTAGGTCTTTAATGTTAATAATGTTAAGCCATGGCAATGAATTTTAATGAGAAAACGGCTTAACCGAACGCAAACATCGTTATTTAAAATATTATGGAAAATTCATTGAACAGAGCTATTTAAACTACAATTTCAGCCATTTGCCATGGGTCACATTTGTTATAACATCAAAGGAAGTATTATTTCAACGTGCGCGGAATATACTTCGAACACTTCCACCAGCGTAATAACGTACGCTAATATTGCCTTCGTCAGAATTCCACCAAAACATCGTAAATTCATCATTGCGTGACTATAAAACTTTTAACGAGCGCGATGAATCAGAGTAAATCTTTCAAGTGAGCGAGCGAGAGGGGTGGAGCGAGAGGGGTGGGGTGGGGGTGGGGGGAGCGAACGAGGAAGAATGGCAGGGTAAAGAAGCAATAGGCCGTGGTGGAAGGAAGAAGAGGGATATAATAAGGGAGATGGAGGAGAGAGACATGGAAAATTGTAATAAAAGGAACAGGAAAATATAACATTTATTTGTATTATAACTTACGAGAAATAACCATAAAAAATATATATACAGGTATAGTAGAAAGTGGCTGGAGGGGAATGGAAATGCGAAAACTTTTAGATATCATTCTTATTCTATAAGTTAGACAGATTTTGCCGACAAAGTTGTATCTACGTACACTGCGTGCAATACACTGGGATGCAATAAAATTCAAGTACATTCCCTGCCATTTAAATCACACGAAAGATTAAATATATATATATAAATAAGAGAAATATGTTTGCTTTGAAAGAAATTCCTTTATGAAAAGAAATTTCACTTTAATGTGAGGTTTATTGCTAAGCCATGAGTAGACGGTCAAGCAGATAAACATAATGAAAATACGTAAATGTCACTTTATCGGGGTATCTATTTCATTGCGACTCCGTTTAATTAACACTTTAATTCTACATATATAAAATGAAGATTACACTTTACAATTTAATCAAGATTTTTGCCCTCCAGTGCTGAATATTTTGATCCGAATCTTCATTTAAAACTTAACTTGGCATTTTTCCTGCGAATCGAGCCGCTTCGGATTAGCGTTTAACTTTCAATTTTAATCCTACTAGAGTAACGCGACTTATAAAAATGAATTAGCATGCATTAACGGCGACCCAAAGGCAATGCCTTCAGTTGTGCCCAAATAGTAAACAGATTTAGTTGTAAAAAAAAGCCTATCCAGTTCTATTCCTATATCTATTACTATAGTGACGGGATAGCCGAACAAAATACTAATTTCTTATTTAGCCCACGCGTGGATACAATTGCCAATTAAAAAAGATCAACGGCTGTTTATTTAAGTAAATTTTCAATTCACTTTATTCTCAAAAGAACGAAATTTTCCCTCGCAAAATATTTACGAATCTTACACGCATATATGGCTCACATCACGTTGAATATCTTCACAATGACATTTCAAAGTTTGAAATGCCGAATTTTTCCATCCTTCCATATTTGCTTCAAAGTTAAAGCAGATTTGCCAGATATGTGACATGCCTTGCCCAACTGAAGCATAATTTTAAAAAGTCTGTTACTATTGGCAAAAAGTATACTGAACGTGACGTCACTGGTGTTTTAAGATTTTTTTGGACAATTATGCGAAATGTTGGCAATGCCGTTATTACGTACGAACTTCGAGCAATAATGGCTTAGTTCAGAGATTTTCAAGTTCACAGGAGTATTAGAGGTATCAAATTTTTTGCGTGTTACAAGAAAAACGCGCTAACGAGACTTCCAAGAAATAATCCACTGCCACAAATAACTTCCACTTGTTATTAAGAACATTTCCCTTTTTATACGTGCTATGCTGAAGAGAAGAATTTAGTAAATACGTTGTAATTCTTGATAATGTATCTAACCATTGAAAAGCAATGACTATCATTAGATATTCTTGCAATGTCCGACGGAAATGTGTACTTTCAGTGCTTATTTGCCTTGTCCAGCATGCACAACCAACCACGCGTTCTTCACAATTGTTTAAACCTAACGCCAATATTAGTTGATTAAATCGACACGCATACATATACATATATATATATATATATATATATATATATATATACATACATACATACATACGCAGATATACACACACATATCGATTTCCTTAACGAATAAGGCGTTCGCTCGACAACAATCAATACTTGTCCACGTTGTTTGTTCATCGGACATGGAGCGTTGAAGACGGACGAGCGCAACAAAAGCCCCGTAAAATGAACATTTAATTTGGACGAAAGTTCATTTGCCAGAGTCACACTAGTGCCGACGTCGATTTGTAAGGATAATGAAGTTGAATGATACCGTTAGCCGCTCGAACGGTAAATTGCGTCGCACGACGATGCGCCACTTTCCACATCCACTTAGAGCGCGAAGTACGTGACTTGACGCGACTTGACGCGACTTGACGCGACTTGAGGCGAGCCGAGGGCAGGACACTCGAATTTCCTCGACTTTAGAGCTGCGCATAGGCAGAGATAAGCTTGCACGAGCATATCTTGGACAATCGTTGATTGGTAAATGACGAGTACGAAATGGTAAATGACCGAACGATAATCGTACAGTTGGGAGTGAAGATCTTTAAAGAACGAAGAAAAACAGTTTCCTGCTTATTCTACTTTGCAGCAAGTGCACTACAATTTCCTTGCCCTAACGTCCGAAGGAATAATACTTTATATCCGCATTATTAATATTAATAAGCAAACTGACGGGTAGTGTAGGTATGCATTAGTGAAACGATGTAAATTATTGCAAGACACGTCACTATTACCATTATTTTGTGTTGCTAATTTTTTTCTTTTTTTTTTTCATTCTTTTTCAATAGAGGCAAAACGATGGGATTTCCTTTAAAAGCAAAGAAATACTGAAAAGTCGATCGATAAGAGTTATTGGACTTAATTGTTGTGGTTTATAGTTTGTATTGCTCGATCTGTCGTTTACAAGGTGATGTGAGGTGCCATTTTTTCGGAAACTTTTACGCAAATTTACGGAACATCGGGAAATTATGCGCCTATTTATTAATCACACGAAGAAAGTTCTTTCGCAGAATAAATAATGCTTAAATTGGGCATTGCTGAAGGCTTGGCAAGAGATGCTCGGCATTGGGCTTCGATTCGGGGTTTCACGAACGCTAAGGTCAAACTTAATATTCAGCCGTTGACAGCTGCCAAGCTCCTTGTCAACACTAATACAATAGAAATCCTTTTAACGCGCGTAAGCGTGTACGAAAGCTCGAACCTTCTTCCAGCGTTGATGATTAAAATTTACAAAACACAGCGAGTCTGCAAAATCAATAGCAAACATCGTGAGTGCAGGCTAAATGATAAAAAGTACAAGATTGGTATTTTTTTTTAAATTTATGAATAATTGCATCATTGAATGAAAGATTTTTAAGGCGTTTGAAGACGTTTGAAAGCGT
Organism: Ceratosolen corneri; assembly: GCA_030522565.1. NCBI lineage: Eukaryota > Metazoa > Arthropoda > Insecta > Hymenoptera > Agaonidae > Ceratosolen > Ceratosolen corneri. The sequence goes on along the minus strand of JAPYYT010003879.1, from coordinate 5,898 downwards.
TCGAAAGCGTTAATATTGATGTTTGATTTGTCGTAGAGGCGAGTCTGGAACGACAATTGAACAAGGAAGGGAGAAAAAAAATGAATAAACTCTATAACTCCAACTACAACTGTAATGATTATCTTTGCAATTCATTGACTGTTGAGGGCGAAAAGTGCCGAATGTTACATGTGAACGAGGCGTGAAAAGATGCTTAGGAGCATGTTTTCGTAATTTTCGTTCAATATCTTATATCTTTGGATATAAGCTTCGCGCAAAACATTCATCGGATGCTTAGCCTAAATGTTGGAAGACTTGGGGGAATTCGTAAAGGCCTTATATCTGTTAGGGTAGAAAGGAATATTTACGTTGAGCGCGTTCCACGCCAACCTCATCTCCTTCTGCTTATAATAAACAAAATGTGGATATAAATATAAATTTACAATGCAAGATTTTTATTGCACGAAATTTGTATAAAAGTACGTCGTGAAAAGCGAGTTGTGCCGCGCTAAGGCAATTTATTTAAAAACTAATTACACAGTAAGTTACACAACTTATATACAGCGTGTGCTCCTGCGGCGCGAGTCTATCCGCGAAGGCTGAAAAGAAAATTTTTTAGAGGAAGCCGAGACAAAATGCCCTCTGAATTATGAAAATTTACCTCTTCGTTAAATTGAATTATGGAAGCCGGTTTTAAAGACGTTTCTACAACGACAATTTACTTACGTTATAAAGGTCAGCCCACAATGGGACGTTTCTTGTCTCAAATCCACTTTGAGCATTGTTCGCTTGTTCATTTCTACAACTTATGCGCGCGCTGTATATGCGTGTTCACGCTGAACTGATTAACATTCAACTTCAGCGCCTTTGTTCGGCTGAATAGTGCGAATTTGGCTTACTTATAACGATATTACTTATAAGCGGCGGAGGTGCGCGAAGCGAAAAAATAGATTCCGAGGGATGAAAGGGACGAATGGGAAACGCGAAGTTTCAAGAAACTTTACGTTATTGCTGCTGCGATTACGATGTTGCGTCGTGGCTCTACGCGCACCCATACGTTTCTTTCATTGTCTGTCCCATGAATCGTATTATAAATTTTATTGTGCCCCGTGCACTCTAACGTATTTGGCGAGAGAGACGAACGAGGAGGACGAAGGAGCAGCGCATCTATGGCCTATAGAGAGGGCAGAGGCGTGCGCGGAGGATTTATGAAGATAATTTATTAGAAAACTTCCTTGAAATTGGCCACAAACACTTATGTAAATATGCTCGTGCGAGCTGTGGATTCTATTTTCTTGTTTCATAACTTTCTTGCAATCAGAGCCTCGGCGCCCGCGTGCGTGTGCGTGGGCTCGCGGCCCACGTATCTGCGCATTAAACGACAGCAGCGTGAAAATAGCCGCCCGCGTATTTATTATTATCTTCGGGTCGCGGGGGGGGGGATTGACACGCGCATAAGCATTGGCTCGTTATGGGAATGGAAGATAAGATTTTAGGGCGTCGATAAAAATGTATAGCGACAACGATTTGTGACAACTGTCGGTGGCGCTTGAATTTGCAAATTTTAACGCTGCATAGTATTAAATGTCTCTCCTCGGTCTCACTTTCGCTCAATGGCAAATTCTAATGCAGACTATGCTCGAGGCCGCTAATGTGCCCGATCACTTGCCAACCTACGCATCTTTATCCCTAATTAATGCTTTTAATTTATAAAATTGGCCTGCATCGCTTGGATGGGTGATTGGTCGCGTGTACGTGGCGTGTTTATTCGACCTGGCGATGTTTTAACATTAAAGCGAGAGTTCACAGTAAAGCGTGAATTTTCATCAACCTACAATAAATCTATATTGATATTTTATAAAGCAGTTTTACCGAAAGCTATTACTTTTTATGCCAAGTCACATCAAGGTATGTGTTTTAATTTCACGTGCTTATGTTCAAGAGATGTGGGTAGAAGAAGAAGAAGAAGAAGGGAAAAAACAAAAAAAAAACAACAACAACAACGAGAACAACAACGGTGAGTAGACAGGTTATTAAGGTATCGAGAATTTTATTCGTATTTTCTATTAAAATATTACTCGAGTACGAGAATTTCGAAATTATTATTGATAAATGTTTGGATGTTAAGAGAGCATGACAGCGAAATCCAAAGGCTATATACACTGCTCTTCTACATCTTTTAAAAATATTTATTTGGAAAAGGAGTCTTTTCATTGTAAGCGATGGGAACGAGGTCGTTGAACTCGAATGGAATTTGTATAGAATTTTTAAAAGACGTATACTTTTTATTTCGGGATTCCAAAGTTTTAATAAAAATAAGTTTTATTATTCTTGAGAAGGTAGTTTTTGAACTCGGCAAGAGGTGATGTGTATTTTAAATGGAATTGTAATTTATGTTAATATGGAATCTACGTGTTACTTTCAAACGATCATTATCTATTTCACTCTGAATTAATGCTACAACTATAAATTATTCCTATTTAGTGTATTATTTACCTTGCCGTGAGACTTCTTTCTCTTTTATTTAGATTTAAAGCACAGAGTAAATTGAAATTTTTAGTAACAGTTTGTAGCAAGTAAAATAAAGTATGAACTAATAAAATATTCCTTTTAATTTGATGGAAAACTAAAAATAAATAGATGGCTTCACACGAGGAAAGCAGAGAAAAGCGAGAGATCGATATTTCATTTTACCGGAATTTGTTTTTTGTTTCCTTTCCTTTCAATCACAATCAGTTTACAATAAAATTGGTTTTTAAAATTTTTTTTATAATTTACCAATGCTGCTTGAAATTAAAACAACTTCAAATCAAATTATGGGATTTAATTATGAGCAAATATAGATACTTTTGAAAATTTGTTTTCAGCAAATTGAATTTCAGTATTTATAATGTTATTGTGATATATTTGCAATTATCATTTTATTAAAAATCGTTAATTCAAACGGGAAATATAATAACGAGTTAAAAAAAATATTTATATACTAAGAGCATTTTTGTTTTAAGGAAATGGATATTATTGATTGTGAGTAAAGTTTCGCTCTAAAATTGATAATTAAAATGCTGGTCTAACGAATGAAAAATATTAAAACTTTATATTATAATACAATGTATTTTATATTATATAAAATCAGTTGACGAAATAATAACTTAAATATTCAAAATATTGAAAAGCACTTTTATGTCATTACTGCATTGTGATGCTTGAGTGTATAAGTTTTTAATTAGCAGTAAAATCGGTAAAAGGAAAATTGTTTACGAAAATGAAATCACTAACTATTATAAAATCTAGTTTTACCGTATTCTATTAATATCTGTAACGTTTTCGTGTGATTTCGTGTGATATTAATTACACGCATTTGTAATTTGAATATAACTGATTAATGTTGACTCTATTAGATAAAACTTCACGGTTTAGTAAGAATCAAGTTCTTCTTGTCAACGTTAAATTTCAAGATTTTATATTTGAATGACATTGTAAAAGTAGATCATTTGGAATTAAGAAAGAAAAAATTACTTATTCAACACTGCCTGATGCAAATGAAGTTCAAAACAACGTAGAATAATTAGTCAACGTAAATTTATCACAAAATATAGTGGTCGAATCACATCATTGTGTAATGCACCTACGCGTGCTTATATACGTGCATATATATATATATGTGTGTGTGTATATAGGAGTGCGTGTACGTATGCGCGTGTACGTATGTGTGTAGGGACATTGGTGGTTGGAAAAGTTCTCGGTCTAACGTACAGGTGGCACTAGCACTATCAAACTACCAACTTCTGATAAGTTTGATTACACTGAAGTTACTGTGAAAATTTCAGATAACTGTGTTCATTAGTTTCTCTGGCTTGTTTGTATGCGCAGAAAGCAGCTTTTATGCTATTTCTTTTATTAAGCGGATAAAGTCGAAAATGTGCGGCAATAAAGTACTTTGTTCTCCAAGATTTAATACAGATATAAATGTAAATGAGTTCAATGTAACTTTGAGAGAGTTTTCAGTGTCATGCGGAAAGGGCTGGCGGCAATTCGAGCGTCATTGTAGGAATGTAAATGATTGGGAGCATTAAGATTGTCGCAAGATCATTAGGACTGGCGAAATAATTTCGAAAGTCCTATTGAATAGTTAACAACGCAAACTGCGTAAATTCAATGTCACTGGAATTATTTCACAGATTGCATTCGCATTGTGCGCAAGTAATAGCGTCCGAAAAAGCATTTAGGACGATGAGTATTACATTTACTACATTTCTAAGAGCCGATAAAAAAAAAATATATATATATATATACGTTAATAGACGTTTTTGTCTGCGTGAATTGAAACCTATTGATTCTTTGAAGCGACTTATTACATTTATTCGAGATAATAAATTAGGATATAAAAATAATCTAAATTGTACGTGTTATTGAAGGAGGAGATGAAAGTGAAGGTCGTTTTATGATTTGTAAGATGATGACCACTGCCCGTGAAAAAAGGCCATTTACGTTTGCATTGCAATTTCAATGGCCGAATCAAATGAATTATGAAAATATTAAAAAAAATAATATCATTAGAATGAAATGTATTTACATTAATTAGTTGAAGATAATGTTGGAAAAAGCATTGATTTATTAATTTATCATTTGCTTGTGCGATAAATAAACTTTTAATTACTGTGGAAATGACAAGATATTTGTTACTTATTTACCAAAATATATTGCGTAATTAATAAAATATGTAGATTAAAATTTATTATATAATATGCATAAAGTGTATTGAATTTTATCAAAAATTGCAATACTGTTAGTGAAAAATTAATTCGCGTTTTATAAATAATAAATAAATAAATTGCTTTGAAAGGAGTAAATCGATTTCAAATTAATAAAAGAAAATAGAAGCAAATATAATTGTTTTAATTTTTCTTTTTTCTTTATATTATTGTTGGATTCTTCAATAAAATTGAATTACTATGAAAAATTGAATATTGTACACAAATATAAAAAAATATAAATAAATGATTTTATAAACGATTGTTATGGGGGAGAAAAAAACAGAATAAATAAAAAGAATACAAAAAGAGAAAAAATAAAATTATGTTTTTTTTTTTTTTTTTTAGTAAATTTACGTGAAAATACGTGCACAACTATTTTCAAAAGCTATGCTCTTATTACTACGTAATGCATACATTTACGATTTATTAATTGAGAATAATTATTTGTTCCATTAAGTAATTTAATAAATGCGCTCTCTTCTGCATTTATTTATTTTATTTCCTCATTAATATTTTATTATGTCTAAGAATCATAAAGATAATTTGAGATTAAGAATCAGACGCATTAGATAGGAGATTATTTCATAGAAATTTTATTACCATCGTTGTGTAAAAAAAGTTAAGCATATTATAACATTAAAATGAAATAATTTTTTATGTGTTCTGAAAATCCCAATCCGATACAAGTAAAATAAGTAAAGCGGCAAATGTATTGTCAACTAAACTTTTTAACTAAACTTTTTATCAACAAATAATATAATATACATTATTGCTGAAAATTCACTAACTTGGTGCTATTGTTATGAAATATTTATTCGGTGTTTGAGAGCAACGAAAAGAAAAATCTTACTAATGCTATAAAAAAGCATAATTCATTGCATCGATAATATCGTCCTGACACAAGGCATATAACGACGTAAAACGTACAACAGCTGAATATCGCGGTTCAATCGACTGAATGGAATAAAGAGAGTTGGAAGTAGCAACCACTGTGTTTTTCGCTAATTCACGAATACATATTTCGTCTGCAGAATAACGGGAAATCGTGAGCGCATGCAGTCGCGGTTGCCTGAAACTACTCTTTAAGTCGAAATAGAGAACAGAGCGCAAGAAGGACACACTAGAGGTTCGCGAGAGAGAGAGAGAGAGGAGGGTGGTGGTGGTG
>JAPYYT010003878.1:0-11389 GCA_030522565.1 Ceratosolen corneri | reverse complement strand
CAATCCTCACCGACCAATTTTCATTGATGCTCTCGCATTGGCGCGCGCGCGCGCGCGCGCTACAACTTTGTCTCCCTCGCACGCGCACCCTCCCCGCTACCACCACCGCCACCACCGCCACCACCGCCACCCCGCCCCCCTCTCGGCCACGGCGGCTCCTCTTCCGGCAGCGCGCAATAATGCACCCCGGTAATCTATCTAATTCTTCAAGCAGCTCGAGCGGAAAAAGTCACTTTTCGACACGCGCGCGCGCGCGCCGTCCGACTGCCCAGCACGTGAAATTGGGACGCGCGATTTTCCTATCTTCTTCCTCGTTTTTTTGTCATTCTCGTGGAAGGGAGCGTCGGGAAAAGGTCGCTCGTCGGGGGGAAGGGAAAAGCTGACTTTTTGCCGACGTCCTCTCGCTCACTGTCACGATCGTCCGATCCGAAAAAAGAGCCTCGGCCTGGACCTGGGGCTCGGGCGACTCGAGGGTCGGCAAATCGGAGCGAGAGGGACCGATGACAAAGATTTGGGGATGCCTGAATGATGGAGGAGCACGCGATTGCGCCGAAATTTGGTTAAGCTTCGGTTGTTTTTTCTTTTCTTTCTTTTCATCCCTGCGCTCCGTGTAAGCGATTAATTGGGAGGAAAATGAGGCAGCGCGCGCGCGCGCCTCGACATTAAATCGCTCGCATTGTCGCGCGAATTGACTTTTTATCGAGTTACTCGAGTAATGAGCTGCGCGGATTCGTTAAATGCAGGTCCAATGAATGGGAGCGAATGAAGGGACGATTACAAATTTGTATATCAATGCCATTTGACAGGGCTCGCAAAACAAATTATACTTTGCGCTTGTAGAGATCATTGTTTTGCCGGTGTCCCCCCACTTAACCGGCAATCGACTACTTTTCGTGCCGAAACTCCGCCCGGACGAGTTGGGAGTCCGAGGGAGTATATACGCTGCTACATTTTTCCGGCGAGCGTACAAATGAAATTGTCTCATTTGTTGCTCCATTCGACGGCTGCCGAATTGCAATCCGTCAAAACGGCGATCGAGGGAGAAATACTCTCGCGGCCAAAGTACTCCTCATAATCATTCGTATCCAATATAAAACAATCGATGTCCGCCAGGAACGAATAAATAAATGAGCCCCCGTAGCTCAACGATCTATAATAGAGTACATTGCTCGATCACGGCCCCTCAACTCACCTACCATCATAATAAAACAGCTTCTTGGCACTTTATTAAACGAGGATAAAGCGACAGACTCGAGCGTAATTTAATTATCCCCGAGCTCTATTTTCACAATCCGCTGCATTCTTGCATACGGCTTTCTTGGTGTGTGTCTAATGGTCTAGTGGTGTGGTAGGCTAATCGGACGTGAGGGATTGGCGGTGGCCACGTCGTCGACGCACCCGGCGATCGATGAGCGCAAATTTACTTAGATACACTCGGCTCGATCCTTACGGCCGCCGAATTCTCCAACAGCTGTCCGAGAGTCATTTGTCCGCTCCGCGTCTTATCGCTCCCACGGGAGGCGGTCCGTCGACTCTAATGCCAATGCATCGAGTCCCCATGTCCGAGCTCAAAAGGCCAGCTCCATTCTCCCCGTGTGCGTATAAAACTTGAGTGTGTAATAGGAATCGCGTTTGGAGCCAAGGACCCGCCCGGGTACCGAGCACCGGGGCTCCATTCTTCTTGTTTCCCGCTTTATTGACCGCGGCCCTGCCTCTCATTAAAGAGCCACCAAAGCCAATACGTCCTCGCCTCTCTTCCTCTACGGCGAGGAATCGACGAGGAATAGAAAAATTACACAGAGCTGTGGCATCTTGAAACGTACGTGGAATTTTGAAGCGCAATCTCGCGATGTGCCGAGGCTCCCAATGTACGATGATAAATCTCACATCTCCCGGCAATTCCATACAACTGGCAAATTTTTAGCACACAACTATCTTATTTGCCGTGCAACTCTGTTAACTAAAAGACTTAACGAATTCAATGGCTTCGCTCGGAGAGAAGGGAAAAATAGGGGGGAAAATTCAGTTTTTATCGAGTTAAAGCTTTGGTCACTCGAGCACTAACGACATTTCATCCTTGGAGCAACATAGCTTCGGGCATCATAACTCCCATGCATTTCATTAAACGAATAGAGCACAAGAGATTATGACAAACAGTCGGTATAATGGAAGATTAATATTAGCATACGATACACTTGGCTTTCACGAATGCCGACGAAAATGATGGACTTTTATGGACTCGGGCCCCCGATGACAATGAGACTCACTTACTCGCTCACTTGTAGCGCAAATAAATAAAACGAGAACTGGCCGGTGTGTGCGGCGCTCGAGTGAGAAAGTCGATCGAGTCGTTGTTTACTTTATTCGTCCACCTGATGGCGTCGATTTCGCAGCGCGCGCAGATTGACGTGTTTTTCTTTATTTGTCCCTCGGCGGCCCGCCCTGCCCCCGACCAATCGAGACGGCAATTGTTTTTCCGTGTCGGGCCACAAATTCTAGTGTTGTCTTTGCCTCGCTTCAATTTGTCCGATAAAGTACCGCTGAGCTCGCGTTTCAATATTGTCATCCGATCGCCCGACTATGCCACTATTTTTGAATTACATAAGGCCAGACAATATTGCCACTCCCTCTTAACAAAATCGAACAATAATCAATAATCGAAGCGCCTCTCCCCACCCCCATTACTATTTAGCCAGGCTGTTGCTTATTTATCTTTAGCTTTCATTCCGTTAGAGGAGGCCCTGTAAGCTCGTTTAAAATGCCTACGCTACTCTCATCCTCGTGCTCCTCAAATACCTTCCACAAAGGCATCTTATCAGCCTAAAGTGACAGTTGCCGCCAATGCTCCGATTCATTTTCTCCGAATATCGCGGCGAGGAGCTCACTGATCGAGCGCAGCAGGCTTCCCCGGCCTGATAAGCACCGAGGCAAAGTAAGCGACATTCCCCGCCAAGAATATCGTTAAAACTTGCTCGTAATAGGCCAAGTTTTTGCCCGTATAATTAAGCTCGTGGGTGGGGAGGGGAAGAGTCCGGTGACACACGCGACCGAGGGCTGCAAAGTCGGCCCATTCCTCCCTCCACCACGGCCGAGCACTCAATAGGTGTCGCCCCTCCTCGAGCCTTAATTCCGCGAAAATTAAGACTTTCGAATGGCTGGCCTCGATTACGAGGGGGCGCCGGCCTCCGAGGGAGATGCGCACGAGGCCGCCTTATCGGGCCGAGCGGAAGCTGAGTGCGAGATTACGGGTAATTCGAGGCGCGAGCCGGTAATCTCTCGGGTCGAGAGTGGCTAGCGGGAGGAGATGAGCCGGGAATCGGCCGCGGCCAGAGGGAAGAAGGTGTTAATGCGGGCCATTGAGGAGAGGCGAAACCCTCTCGCCCTCGCGAAAAAACAGCCTTTGACAATTAGACAGAGACGGCGAGAGCGGCAAACAATGCGGTGGCTGCTTCGCCATCCTGTTTATGCTAATTAAACAGAGCCTGCCACTCGCTATCTCTCAAGCTCTCTATCTCCATCTATCTATCCTCTTGGTCGCTCTCTTTCATCAAATTTTGTAAAGTACGCTTACAACGATAGGAAACGATAGGAAAAAATTACGTATCAAGGTCATTAGCGGCGGCACAAGTGCTGCATTGCAATAAAGTAGCTTAAAATAACTAAATAACTCGCGATTATTTGGCAATGGCTTATTAACTGCAATTGTCTGTGTAATGATATGAAGCTTCAGAGTACGATCGTAGCTTACGATTTAGCCTCCTCAAAAGTTTCTGTCCAACTGCAGTTCTTTTATTATCGTGGAAAAGGTGGGTCAGAACATCTAATGTAGGAAACTTTATATGCACCGATTTCGACCAAATAATGAGTATTATTTTAATAAATGCCGTTGTCGCTATTTACAAAGACAATTCCTTATGCAAGATCCTCATAAAACTATCCCAATAAAATCGTACGAAAAACCCTTAACAGTTTGTTATTTAATTGAAACATTAAAAAACAATTGAAGTTATTCTATTGGAAAGTTGATGCTTAAAATTGTTGCTAAGGGGGTAATATTATTATAATGAAACATGGACTTTATGAAAGGCAAGTATCTGTTTACGATTGCTTTTTGCCGATGTGAAGACGACTGGAAGGACAAAGTATCCAACTATCGCTCTCTATAAGAATAGCATTCCTTATAGAATTTCAAGATCTCTATTTCAATTTTACCTTCCGAAAGAGTGATCTTTCATACTTTTCCAACTCCTCATTGATTGTTTAGTATTATCAACAATAGTGCATAGTATAAGATAAAATTTTAGACTCGAAAGTTGTACTATATATGTATAATAGGTATATGTATTGGAACACGAGATGAAGAAGATTATCTAATAGTTATCCAATTATTTTATCTCAACGTTTTATGAAAGCACCTAAAATTTGGAACCCGAGTCTCCACAGATTTTTCTGTGAACGAATAATAATGTCGGCTAAGTGTCCTACATATGAAGAAAATGTTATTTAAACGAGATGAAAGCGATTTCTTCGTTAACTGTTATTGCTTCCCAGTGGTTCCATACGAAGCTTAGCGAAGCCTCGAGTTCCGGGTGTACGGACTTCTTATCCTCTCGTAATGCCCAATTTTTTTTCAAATTCTCATTTAACTACCTAGAATTTCCCTATAAATCGCTTCTCACTCCCGTCGAATTTTAAACGCAAATTCAACTATCGAGTGCGCCAGCTAAACTCTTCTGCCAATTCCATACATATCGTGCGCGGTAATGGTGCGCCCTATTTTCCGAAAACACGAGGCAAGTAACTCGGCCACACGGAAGCTTGACATCACCGTGAGCACAAAGCAGACTGTGGGGACCGGCGGGGGCTGGAGGGGGGAGGCGCTGTTCCGACGAAGAAGGCGGAAGCTGCGGAGGATCAGAGCACGGGAGCCGTAAAGGACGAGTGGCGTCTCCTCTGGATGGCCGCCCGAGGGTACAACCCCCCTCCGCCACCACCCCTCCGCCACCCCACGGACGCCGTAGGGAGGATTATCCCGAAAGCGCCAGGAGCGGCCATTGTTTAAAGTCCAGGAAGGCGCGGCCGAGCAAGCGAATCGAGCGTCTTGAGCGATTGGACGAGGCAGAGCTTCCGCCTGATCCGCGGGTACCGATGTAACGTGTAACCGGAGCCACGGCTAATCCTTCACTCGGGCAATTCGAGCTTTTTCCCTCGTAGCCGGGCGATCCGCCGACATTGTACTGCGTGCGTCCTGCGAAATTGAGATCGGGCAAGCTTACTTAAGGTGCTTTACGAGACTCCAGCTTTGCTTTTAGTGCTCCTCAATCAAAGGTGGACGCGCACTGCCTCGATCCCAAATTACTCTCCGTACCTTTTTAAATTACCGAGAATTTACGTGGCTACTTTATTATTTGGCCATGACTGTCCCCTTAGCAATTGCGGCGAATTTCACGTCTCGGCTCGTCTCCGCCCCCTCCACAATCGCCCAAAGAGCTGTAAATATAATTATCGCATTATTAAGAGATTAAGCGATCGAAAGTTTGTTTATCCGCTTTATTATTAGCGGTTGCTGCACTAGCGAGCACTTACTTACCAATTCCTGGCTAATTGGAATGGGTAAAATAGTTGTAAGCATTAGGCGCACATCTCCAATAGCTTTATTAATACCCACTGCCAAAATCACAAAGTGCACGCTAATTAGTTTCCCAACTTCCCGTTCTCACGTGCCTCCTCCCACTGCTCATTATTCCGCGAGCGTATCTTCAAACTTTCTTCCAAGTTTTTAAATGTGTCGGTCGATCCTCGATCAACCGATCATCGCTAGATGCAATGCAAACACGTACCCAACACCCAAATACCCAAACTTACTTAATCGCATCGAGAAAGAATCCGATGCTCCACCTCGATGGATCTGAGCCCAGACTCGATGATTTCGCCCAAGAGAACGAGCACATTAGGGAACAATGTCGATGCAATTCTAATAATAGAAGCGTAAGGGACGTAAGTCAGGCTGATCGCGAATTTACCGTGAAATTTGAATTCCATTCGAGTGGGTTAATTGCGTGCCGAATAATAATCCTTCGATGAAATCTTCCCAATCTATCTGGCAAGCGTCTCCGGCAATCCGTCCATTTAGCGTTTTTGTAATTAAAGAATTCAATTAGAAGTTTGTAATTTATTTTGAAAATAATCTCACCGGCAAGGACCGGGAAGTCACATCCGAAGGCTTAGGAGGCGAGCGCCCCGGAGATAAATGACTTTTAATGGAAAACAAAAGAGCGCGAAGAGGGGCGGGGGGCGGGGGGGGAGGGGTTGGTGGCATCGAGTGCGATCGAGGGGTAAACGAAAGCGTCAAAAATGCATGAATTGGCGGCAGCCAAACGAATGAGATCGAAGATTGAAACGGGGATTGGGGCCAAAAGGAGCTGATAAAGTGGGGGTGGGCGGGGAGGGGAGGAGGAGGGTAGGGCCGGCGAGCCAAGTGTTATCGCGTCCACTACGACTTCCTCGCCGGCCTCAGCAATATCGAGGGACTCGAGGTACCCCGACCACCCGACACTCGGCCCGGACTTAATCGCTCGCCCTCGCAGACGCGCGCCTCCTCGCCCGATCCGGCGCTCCGAATAAATTAACCCGCCATATAATTAAATGATGACGTCCTCCTCGGGAGCGGGCTCCAATCTAATCAAACATTTATGCTAAATCACGAAACAATCCGGGCGCAATCAGCAAATAAAAGGAGCGCGGCCCCGACCGCCCGCGCCTGCGCCCTTAAGCCCCGCTGGTCATTTGACTCTCCTATTTACTCGTCGCCTCGCTCGCCGGACAAAAACTTGATGGACATTCCGCGCCGGACACAAAAGCCGACGCTCGAGTGCGCCCGGACTATGTAAATTCTCCGGGGGGGGGGGCTCCCACATTTGCATGGGTCACGCATTTTCCTCGTCGGCGAGAGTGCCGAGGCCCTATAGTCTCCAGCGCGCTGATTGCCCTCGTTTATTAAGATTAAACTTTTCTCCGAGTAATCTCGCCCCACATACGCGCACTCTCGTGCCGTCAATGCCAACTTCCCGACAATGCCGGGGGGGGGGGCAGGCTCGCTCTACCTCCCACCCACCCCGCGACATATTTATCGGACCACCGGTCCCACCTGCCAATGGATAATGCAGGAGAGGCTTAGATATTTAGTTGGGAGGGTCCATTCGGAGAGGTTCCCCCTCCCTCCAATGGGAGTCGGTCAGTTCCGAGGAAACGGAATTATTGGCCCAAGCTATTCTTTAGATTATAGAGCCGATATTGCTTTCGGGAGTTACCGCAACATAATGCAATTGTCCAATCTGTCAGAAAGGCTTATCTCCGAGGCAGCTCCATCATAACTCAAGCCGACGTATTTCATTGTGTTTCGGAGATTTGTTTAGAAAAGCAAAAAAATAGAGATAACTGTTGTCCGTATTATTCAATGGTGATGCAGCGCACGATAGAAAGTGGAGTTAAATTGAGTTTAGCAATCGATTAAGCGTCGCGTGACAATAGTTAAAGTAAAGAATAAAAATGCCGTAGGAAATATTTGGCGAGTGGTGGTGGTGGTGGTGGGGTAGTGGGGGATGGGGGGTGGAGGATGGGGGGAGGGCTCGGCAAGCGCCATTTTCGAGCAATTTGTACACTATTAAAACTTCGTAATTCAGCGAAATTGATTTGTAGTTAAATTTTCAAACTTGTTTCACTTGTGGAAATATTGAGATCTCGGGCGCTTATTAGAGCGTGATTATTTAAGAATCTCGTTAGCCTCAATATTTTCCAGCGCTCTGCAGATAAAACGAATTCACCGTCAAATATTGCGCATTAGCCATTGGCTGACGTTTTAAAACCAGATAAAGCAAATACCGCGTTCGCTTACATTCTCCGGCAAAAGATTTTCACGTTTAATTAAGTTGAGTATCGCATTTCTCGTAAGTATGCTTTAATTAGTATCCCCATCGCTCGATACTAATTAAATGCGACTTGGCACGGGACTTTATTATAGTTGCTCTCAAGTCTTTGAGACGGGAGCAATTTGATTCCCATAAAAGCACGCAGATTTTCTTAATTTTCCTCCCCCCCACCCGCAATGCAATAATGGAGGGGCTCCCAAGGGAATCTAACATTAGCTCGGACAAATATTTTCGTCGCACTCGCACACCCATCGGATGCCCATAGATGCGCGGACGTACAGTGTTCGCTTCGATTACCTAAATGCGAGCGAGCGGGCTTATCTTGGGAAGCTCGAAGCTTTAATCTCCTCGATAATTTTATGAGACAAAAAAGGCAATGATTCGCCTAACTGCAATAATATTGGGACAAAAAGTTAAAAATCTGACGTGAGCTTCTTGGCTTTAATCCAAAGAGCTCTCAGCTTTCAAAGTAAATAGATACCTAATCTCTCTGTAAGTTGTCTCCGTCTCCTCCCAAATCTACCCTTATTAAATTCACGCTAAATTGATCCTCTCGATCCATCGGCAAGGCCACCTCCGTACAATCAAAACAAGTATTACGGGAAAATCTCTTATTCGCGCTAATGTTTACCTTATCTTCGGCGAGCTGCGCCACGATTTTCCCGACGACATATGCCAAAGCATCGGCACTCGTCCCATGAATGCGAAAGCGAGGCGAAGGGGAAAAAAAAGAAAAACGGGAATGCCCGCTCGGCCGCGCGTAATCCGGCATAAAGAATGAAAGGAAATGTACGTCATCTGGGCCGCTCGATCACACGAGTTCAATGATTCATAATCGAATTGTGAAAAATGCGCGCGATCGGGAAGCTCAAGCTGCCCGTACAAATAAACGCAGAACTTGATTTTTCCATCGCCACTGGCTCACATTCGAAAATAATGCAACTCGCCCGGTGGTGGGGGATACGGCCTCACCCTCGTAATATACAAAAGCCACTTGGTTATATAATACAACGCTTGATTACATGGTGGCGGGCGGCTCACACCCTCGCGAAATAAAGTGCGCATCATTTATCAAACCCAAAGCCGTGGAAGCGCCTCGCTCTTCTTCTTCCTTCTTCCTCCCGTCTCCTCGCCGCCTCATTTTCATCTGCGATTTGTATTATTGTTATCGCGATTGCGCCCTCCTCGTTATTCACGTGGCGGATTATTGATCGGCGGCTCGATCGATGACAAATAGTATATATTATTGTTGGGCTTGCGGTACTCGAGAGGCATCGGCCACTTCATAATTTATAAGCAGACAACTTTACATAGTTATGTGCGGATTAGCCGATTGTTTATTACGCCTGTTACTATTAATTATGTTGCGTTACATTGTATTATTTGCATATTGATCGGCGCAATTTTTGCTGCGCTCCACAACGCGCTATCGATAAAAAATTTATCCCCAATGGTTTTTAACACTTTGCTTCGGGGGCGAAACGGCGAATTATTCATGCTAATTCTCATACCGATATTCCGTCTATTTTTATTAATAAATTCATGATAATACGTTACATCTACCACGCGATCAATCAATCATTTCATTTTTATCGCTATTCGCAACAATTGCCCTAAGCTGCGTAAAAAAGATTTCCTTTGCACATTGTGCCTGAGATATTGTTATTATTCCAAATGGAAATGTGACTTGATTGCAGTGCCATTGCAGTGCTAAGAAAAACTTACCTTCATCACACGATAAATTAATAAGATTTTACATTCGTATGGACAAATTCGTTCATAAAGACTCATCATAACGTTCTCAAAACATAACAAAACATATAACAAAAAATCAATAAAATGCCTCAATAATTATATAATTAAACGAATAAACGCATTCGTAGATATTTACATTAAAGGTTTTTCATCTGCAAGTTAGAAAATTTTCCTTAAATTCCACTATAATTTACAAGATTATCCTGTCAGTGAATGATTAAGCAATTATTGTACAAATATGCATTGATACTTACTAAAAGCATTAAATAATGTATTCATTGCATACTCGATTGTTATAATAATCAACGATTATACAGCTTATACGAAATATATTTGAACGTATTTTTCGTATGAAATTGCATAACTTTTTGCATAAATTCAATATTATTTTTTAGTACATAAACATAAACAGCAAATAAAAAAAATACTCTTTGATCCTTTAATTAAAAGAATAAAATATATGATGTAACATCACCAATTAATAACAGTAATGTCGAGAAATGCCAATATAAAGTATTAATTTATTTGATAATAATTTACTTCTCAATATCGACGCAATTGATTTCATAATAATAATTTGTTATACGTGTATGTTATAATAATAAATCTGTTTCATAATGATTTTAATATGTATTTATCATTAATTAACGAGGAAAGATTAATATTAATGCCATTAAATTAAATGTAAACAGTAATTAAATTGATTTTTACATCTCATGGAAGGAATATGAGTTTCACGATCGTAATGTAACCTACAACTCTAATGGATAAAATTTTTCCATTCATATTTCTAATAGATATCCTACAAGTCACACTAATTACATGTTAATAATTGCCAGTTACATGATAATTGCCAGTAATTTTAGCGACCAGTCACTACAAATGTACCACGAGTATCGATTGGATGGCGGCTCGTAGATATAAATTAGATGATACGCACAGCCTTGTTTTGTTAACTTGAAAAACAATGGCCCATACGATGGCCAATACGACTATTGTGTTCGCCATAAAATCCCTTCGCATACACGTGTGTATACAATACGTGCGCCTATTTTGCAATGAATCTGTACGTCATAAAGGCAAGTGTACGTAGACACAGATTTAAGTTCAGAGTGTATGAGAGGGCATGGGCTCAAAATTTAAAACTGCGCCACCAAATACCACCCAC
Organism: Ceratosolen corneri; assembly: GCA_030522565.1. Classification (NCBI taxonomy): domain Eukaryota; kingdom Metazoa; phylum Arthropoda; class Insecta; order Hymenoptera; family Agaonidae; genus Ceratosolen; species Ceratosolen corneri. The sequence goes on along the minus strand of JAPYYT010003878.1, from coordinate 538 downwards.
GAGGATGGATGGAAAAAAGTAAAAAATGAAAGTACAGAGGGAGAGAGAGAGTGGAAGGTAAGCATCTGCAAAGCAAGTACAAAACACGGAACAAAGTGAAAGTCGGAAGGATTTGCTTGGCGCATAAAGGGGTACGTACAACGATTAGATTTTCAAATAAAACCTGCACGAGCAAATCGAGCGTGCTCGAGAGGAAATCCTTCTCTTTTCTCTCTCTTCTCCAATTCTCTCTCTCTCTCTCTCACTTTTTGTTCTGTTTAGCAGCCTACATACACTGTGCATCGGTGGCCGGGTAGGGAAAAAAAGCGACGACGAGGGGGCCGGCCGAATGCGTTTTAGCGCGGATCAAATGCATTACGCGTACCACCGCGAGCGTCTCTGTGTGCGTGGAACGAGAAAATGAAAGAGAGGGTGGGATCGGGGGAAAGAGGATTAACGTGCAGTTAAATAGAGCGAGAGCAAGTGCGCGTGCACATGGCGGAGGGTAGAGCGATACCGCGTATTTTCACACGTTTCCTTCTTTTTTTTTTCCCTCCCC
>JAPYYT010003877.1:0-11390 GCA_030522565.1 Ceratosolen corneri | reverse complement strand
GTGGTGGCTAGTGGTGGGTGGTGGAGAGTTTGTCGGGTGCGGGGGTGGGGAAATAAGGGGCCGGGGAGAGACGGGAGAGCGGTTGGGGGCGGGGGAGAGAGAGAGGGACGTGGACGTGACCAAACGGCCACCGACAGGGATATTAAATTTTTCTAATAATCCGCATAATAACAATCCATGATAATTCATCTGCTCATTTTCACGAGTAAATAATTAATGACATAATAAATTTTGCTAAAGAGACCACGCGCCGAATAATTGTGTATTTATTGCGTTTTACATGGGGGCTGCGATCAATAATAATAGAGCGTGCAACGACGTATGTAAAAGAAGTACGAGAATAATAAAATAGCGGGGAGGAGTGAGGCTCGTATTAATTATTACAGCGAAATTGATAAATTTAAAATTCAAAATGCTTTTGAGAGCGGCCGTTTCGAAATGCCCAACTGTATTTGCAATTGTTAATGCAACTCATTATAGGAAAAATCAATTGTATATACAGCAATGGCTCAATGAAACGACATTAAATTTGTTACGTTTTTGCGCGAAGATATTTTTCATTTCCATTGTGATGTTAATCCACGTCCCCACTATCAATTTAAATATTGAGAAATGTTATTTTTACCGAGAGCCTTCAATGTTACTCCGTCTATTCAAGCCAACGCCACTAAACTGTAAAATTTATTACCAAAAATGTTTGTTGCTAATCATTTGTATTTCGCATTACAACCTGCCCACACGCATATTTTTGCATAAAGAATTAATTTATTGTACGTACATTGACTGTTGAAATTTTTCTAAACAATCTTGATTGAATATTTTCAATTTGCCCACTTTCTTTAGTCCTGCTCAAGCGCAACACGTTTAACGTGTGTCGTCTATTTTATTCCCTCGGTCGCTAAAATCATAAGGAAAAATCACGTCTGGAGGCTTCGACGTACGAAAATGAGGGAAACAACGAAAGTGCCGAGTAGCCTCGATATTAATTCCAAATTCCAAAAATGGCGAGAAATCAGATGGGGCTGCCAACATAAGAAATCATCGGGCGGCAATAGGTCGAGTCATGAATCAGCTTTATTCATGTCTCTTTGCACCCCGAGATATCCTAGTTTAGGATAATTAGCTTAGGATAGGACTCCTTGGTCTTGATCTCACTCTCGGTTTCTCGAGTTGCGCCGGGCGAGCCGCGTTCATCCACCGGATATCTCTCAATTAACCCCGGGCGTCCCGGGCGTAGGATGCCGCCAGGCCTCGCTGGACGCGTCCTCGAGGCTCAATCCTGCAGTGAAGATACTAGGCAATCAAGGATTTACCGCGGGCACTGCAGTGAGCCGCGCCATTACAAGTGATAACTGGCGCATAATGGGCCACGTGTACGCCTACCGCGTTTAATGGCACGGGCGCGCCTCTCGAGCTGGGCCAGAGCGCAAATTAGACGCGCGTGCGCTTTTGCGGTTCCCCGTTAATTGGCCTCCAGGAGAAAGAGGGAGGCTGCGCGGCGAGTGAGAGTGAGAGTGAGAGAGCGAGAGGGAAAGGGGAGAGGCGGGGACGAGAAAGAGTCTCGGCGATGCTAAATGGCCGGAGGAGCGGTAGGTGACGACTGGATTTTCGCGGCTGGCAACGGCTGCGCGCCAACCTTAATTGCTTATCTTGGCCTGGTGAACGAGGAGGAGTCGTTGATTAGCGAGTGCAGTGGGCCGTCGGGAGGGTTGGTGCCCTTGACGGGGGAGAGATTATTGTGGAGCCAGTGGCGGAAATGAATTGGCGATGCGTTGAATAATTTGGCGAGGGATGGGCTTTTTGCTTGGGCGAGCGCGGAATGCAATTCGCATTGGAATGGTTTGGAGCTTTCAATTTGGCGTCTGCAAGCTGTGCTTGATAGCTTGGAATGTTACGCATTCGGGGGTGGAGAATGCAATGATGCGGATTGTAAATAATGTCGCTAATTGATTGTATCGAGATGTTTTATATTGAGGGGCCGGTTGGGCCTGTAAAATTGGCCCTTGAAATTTCCAGGATCGTTAATAGTTGTGTTTAATAATAATAATGTTTCGACACTGGCGTTAACGGGATTTAATAAAATAATAAAAAGTCTTCTCATTGAATGGTTATATTGACGTCTGCTTTCGACATCGCCAAGACTTTTCTTCTTCCATTTTTTTTTTTTGCTTCTTTCTCAACAATTTGATGGAAGAAATGTAATCCCGCGAGTTTATATCTCGCGAGCCATTTGATTTTATCTAACGCTTGGAATGAATGCAGAATATGAATCGTTAAATTGAAGAACCTTTGCGCAATAAATCTATCTATTAATTTTCAAATAAAAAACGTAGTCAGTAATTGATTATATATCTACTTTTATTTTTATTCCTACGGAGATTAGTAAATGACTGAAAATTTTTAAACGCTCCTTCGTCCGCTGAATAATAAATGAATTGCCGGCGTAATTTCGAAACGAGTATTATAAATTTCATATTTTATTATATCGAGTGGAGCTGTTAATAGCTCTACGTGCGCTCAACTTGAAAGTGGTTAGGATATTTGTAAAAGGTTTTAAATCTCGAAACGCTTAATATTTTGAATTTTCGATATCTTCGGCGTGGCCCAAATTGAAAAAGAATTTATCGTATAATAAATTCATTAATTTCTCGAGCTCCTCGAGTGGCGCGCCCCCTCTCGAAGCTTTTTCACGCGAGACGAAAACACAAGCATTCATGACTAATATACTTTTAACGAGAGTAATATCTACGCACGCACACCATCAATCTCCCTGCCGACCGCTCACCAACCATAAATCTACGAGATCAAATAATTTATCTGTTTGTCGAATCACACCATTAGACATTGAGATTACACTCGATCGCATTATTGCATGCATACGCGTTTACTTGGAGTAATAGAATTTTCAGGGAACAAGAAGGAGAAAGAAAATTTATATATATATTCTTCTGGCCATTTTAAATTAGATTAAGACTTTCCAATCATTTATTCCAACCTCTATCAATACATCCAATACTTTGACTTACTTACACTCTCTTATCTCGCATTATATTCACAATATGTACAATTATTTTCCTACTACCCCCCCCCCCTGCATACCCAAACTAATGCTCCCAATGAATTAAAATTAACTCTGAAATTGACTTTCCGACCGAAAAACAAAACGAAACCTTATCACTGTACAACCAACTAGTAGGAATAATTTGACTTGACTCGGCAATAATTATTCATTAGCCCACCTCTTAACACTCGCAGCAACGCATTATCATTTTAAATCCAGTTATTAAACAATATTACAATCAATCCAAGCGCCTCGCGAAAATACACCCACGAAGCAACACCACACACTCACATTCTTTTATTATCTCGAGGAAGGGGGCGAGTGCAGTATGCGAATGCGGCGCATAAATTTATTTAAAGCAAAAAGTAATTAAAAATATATTTACAAGCGAAAAGGAGTGGAAGGGCATATTCGGAGGAGGATAAAACGTGAAAGTATTTCATTTGTATCAGAAAAAAGAAAGGATTGAGATCGCGCTCGTACACGCCATAAATCAGGAGTGGGGCCCAGTGTGTATCATCACGGCGTCTTAATTAAATTCCAGGTTAGGCAGGCCCTGGCACTCGGCTCTCACCGCTCAACATTAAAATTTCGGTAAATTAGGTAAAGTCGAAAAGCCCGTGGGTCAGAGGAGTCGAGGCGTCTCCTGGCGAAGCCTGCCGACGCCGTTTGCACGGAAGGCTCAGGCCCTCCTCGCTCGTGGCTCCTCACGGCCTACGTAATCACGGGGTTACACTAATAGAATACCACTTTATGAATTACGACGGAACACAACTCGCGCCCGCCAACCCGTAATTATTAACAAATCCCCTCTCCCCACCGCTGCCGCCGCTGCCGCCACGACCACACCACCACCGCCACCTCTTCCCCACGTAGTCCCCACATAGTCCCCACATAGTCCCCACGTCGTCCCCACGTCGTCCCATCCGGCCCCTCCGCAGCCAAACCACCGCCACTATGCCAAACCACCCTCCCGTGTCCATCTCCCTCCCTCCCTCCCTCCCTCACGCTCGCTCACGCTCACGCTCGCTGCGTGCGTAGAGCCGAAGCGCACCCCGTGCTCCCGAGGCTTCCGTGCGCTACGTTTCAAAGCCCATTGGCCACTTATTTACTGCCCAGCCTATAATGCATATGATTACATATGCTGGCGCACCGAAATGATAAACGGAAGGATGCCAGGATAAGCTTGATTGCCGAATTACTCGCCCGAGGCTCGCTACAAGTGTCCAACAGAGAGAGTCGCCACTCTTCCTTCCGACGAGCCTTTTCAATCAGCTGTAACTGAATCTCGTATTGTGTCGCGGCTTTCCTCGCTGCCAATTTCCTCAGCGCATTGGCCAAGCCATTTAAATCAATGGCTTGGGCGATATTCTTATGTTACAACTGCTATAAAATATTATGACAGCACGAGATTGACATTAACGTGCTACAATTCAGCGATACAAATTGATAAAACACTCGACTTTGTTACAAGCAGCCACTGATTATACCTGCTATTAAAAATTTCATAATTATAACTAACCTACCAATACATACATATCTCATATTTTTCACCATCATGTGTAATTAAATTCAGTCACTCCTAGTATTAAGCACGCAAAGTAGAGCAATGCATATACATATATATATACACGAATTATTTGGGCTTCAAGTTATTGTGTCATAAGCCAAGTAAAATATATTTCCATTCTGCAAACCAACTTCTAATAATTATCTATCGATTTAACTTGAAATTCTCTATGAAAAACTAATAATTTTATCAATATGCCTTCATATTGTAATTTATTGTCAATTTTTACGTGTTATTAACGTAAGTTAATGCGATTCCAAGAATATTCTAGGGGCATACAATCGAATTTTCTTTTGCCTAAAATTACGGCAATTTAATTATTAATAAATAATTGTGGGTTCAGGTTACACAATTCACTATTATTCAAAATTAATTATTCAAATCTACTAGTTTATTATTTGCGTAAAATAGGCTGTCATATCGAGGTTAACCGAAAGTTACACGATAATTTATCGAATCAAACGAGCCAAGCCATTTATTTAATAAATTTAGCTTTCTATAACATTTTAATGGGAAAATACTTGGCTGAAATATTTTTCACGCAAATCTCGCCAATAATTTCCTCGGCACATCTCTATGCCCAATTTTGGAATAATACGCTTTAAAACACTAGTTTTTATTGAGAAAAAAATGCATTTTAATTGAGTCTTAAGCAATGAATATCTTGAAATGAAATAATAAATATTTTTATATTACATTATGACTCGTTAATAGCATGCAAAATATCTCTCGTAATAAATAAGTAATTTGCAATATATTTCATATTTTTCTTATTTGATAAAGAAGAAGAAGAAGAGGAAGACAAAACACAAAAAGCTCGCTAAAAACCTGCAACAGCACTAAAATATTAAATATGATGATAAACTCGAACGTTACGAGTGTAAACGTATCAACTTAATTAGCCGTAATAATTTAAGCGAGGCCTTGCCAATGATAACCAACAATATTAGTTAATCGTGTTTACTATATAAATGAGACGAGCGAGGGGATTGTTGGTGGAGGGTAATGTGGTTCTACTCGATAATAGCCGAATGGAAAAGATTAAAATACTTTTGTCCAATGAAAACGAAAGGGCTTTGTTATTTTATTGCCCGCAAATGCTCAATTAAAGCATTTGTAATTGAACAAATTTAACATTAAAACAAATGTTAAACGCTTTTGCACTAAATCGAAAAGGATATAATTTTGTCGTTTACTCGCTTAATTAGATGACGCGGAAGTATGATTTGCAATTATAACCTCACTACAAAGTGCCTTTTGTAGCGTAGTAATTCAGAAAATGCAATCGATTGTGCATCAAATTTAAAAAAAATTTGCACGTCACTTGGTACTTTAGAAAAATCCGAGGCATTGTTAATTGATCGAAATGTGCTGGCAGACTTTGCGAGAAATCGAGCAGACGAACGTGACGCAACAGACTTCATTTGTCGTAATGCAATAATTATTACGCAATCATTTCATTGACTATTTATTAAAGTGCTTAAATGATATTACAAATTAGTATTGAATAAATTATTTGCAAGTGTCGGTCATTAGTTGGAAGATTATATGTTGCCGGTAAGCAACAGATTTTTCTGGCTCTTTTGAAAATTATTTGCTTCAAACATTTTTCCAAATCACTAGCTTATCCAATGGCATCTGCAATTTTTATTTGCAATATAATTTTGCACTTTATTTAATTGCCAATCTAACGCGTATAAACCAAACGTCAATGCAATGGATTCTGTAATTCTTTTAATACCACCATTGAGGCACATTTTCTCTCTCTCTCTCGGGATATTAATTCATTTTTTTAATAATATATTGTACAAAAATTTCAAATCTATCTCAACTTGAGTTATAATTTTATCGTGAGATTTTCAAATAAGACGGCGAATAAAATTTTTAAATTATATTTTTCAACCCGAGTTCGTACTTTTTCATTATAAGTTAATTCAGTTTATAGTTGGTATTTTTTATTTCAAATAAATTCTGAACTTTAATTTCTTTCTCGAGATACGAATCTCTCATGAGGCCGACTTATAATTACTTATGCCAGCGCTATACGTAATTCACTTTTCGGGGTGACTTTATTATGTTAACGCACCTTCCTTCCGTCAAATGAACGCGCGCGTTTCTTTGTGGCAAGCGAACGAAAAGCATTAAAAGATGACAAACACACGATTACTTTCCCATCGTCAAGCCTACCGTCCTTTTCCTTTTCCAATCGACAGTCACGAATCGTTACGAATCCCTAATTAGCTTAAAATGCCTTTCACACATTTTCATTCGTCTTTTCCAATGACACCCACTCTTACGTCCATCTGTAATTACATGAGATTTCTCCTTCCTTGCACGATGTAAGTCGGTTTATCTGATCGATGCTTAGGTCCCCTTCAACTGGCCAAATAATACGAAATAACCACCCTCATTACCAAAGCACCAAATAATTTTATCCACCAACCACGGATTCTCCAATCATGCAACCTACCATGACAATAGCAGCCAATCCAAAAATTAACCCTAAAAGTCCCTAGAAAACACAAAACACTCACCGCTCACGTTTAAATAATCGCCATTCGTTGAAATAATACTCAAAGCCCAACCACCTCAACTATATTCCATTATTCCTGCCGTTTAAGGGCCAAAATGTATTTCTTTATTACAAAATACAACCTCTCGTAGTGACAGGCTGTGACCATCATCGAACATTGACAAAAGGAGGAACGCCGAACAAAGCTGTTTGCCCATAACCGCCACCGTCCCAGCGACAAACTATGATCTTAGCCGAGCTTCTGGGAACTTAAAGAGCCAAGGATACGCGCACACATCCCCCCGATCTCCTTCGCCTCGTCCTCGTTCGCGTTTTATGACCACTCTCGGTCACTCTTAACCATAGCTTAACCGAGAGGTTTATCTGCCTTCGGGACCCAACACCAACCCAACGCACCTATTGACCCCAGCATTCTTACGCAGTTAGCTTTTACGTTTCAATTATAAGGACGAGCACTCGCATTCTTCCTTCTCCCTCTTTCTCACCCAAGGCCCACTTATGCGCACGCACGCGCATTTCCTCCTCCTCCACTCGGCCAATGCAAATCAATGTGATATTGGGGACGACGCCGCTCAACAACAAGTGACAAGTTATAGATTTTCGAATGAGGAGGCGCCAATTATATGCAAGTATTAAAAATACATTGGAGCAGTATGAATCGAGTGAGGTGTACAAGGGATTGGAGCAAAAGAAAGTGTATATTTAAATGGCGGCTCGAGATATTTTTAAAAGCATGCGTGTACTTGTGTACAAAAAAGCTCTCAGACGATTAAAAAAAAAAAAAAGTCTCGAGTACTGCAAGAGTAGAAGAAGACGAAGAAGGCATTGCAACTTTGCGAGAGCAAAACAGTCTTTGCACGTATTTTTTTTCTCTCCTTTTCCTTCTTCGTCTTCCTTCTTTCAAAAGAGGCTCGTTGGAGATACGGCCTGGGCATAACCGTAAGAAGCCAAGCGCTCGCACGCACGCACGCACACGCGCGCGCTCGCCCATCGTCTCTGTCTAGCTCTGTCTAGCTCTGTCTAGCTCACTCTCTCTCTCTCTCTCTCTCTCTCTCTCTCTCTCGCTTTTTCACTATCGCCGTGCTTCACCGCAAAGTCGTCGTGGTCGTGGTCGTAGTCGTAGTCGTCGTAGTCGTCGTCGTCGTCGTCGTCGACGACGTAAATTTTTACACTGAAATTACGCAGACGATACGTCTGTGGAATTCGTAATAGGCGAGCATACGAATGGCGCTCGAGTAGTTTTTTACCCGCTCCTTACCTATACTGCATCCTTTCCTCTACACCCAAATAGTGAGCAAGCTGTATGCGTTCATCGATAATTCAAGTACTTTGCGAAGGAAATTTTTTTTATTCAAGCCTTAAGGTCTCACGTAAATTGGTAGGCTGTGTTTATCTCGAGCCACAATTCTTGTTCTTACACTTTCCTCTAGGTAATGGAATTTTTGAAACATCAAACCGTTACTTTTGAATTTCTGGCTAAAGGCACAACTCGAAATTGGTAATTGTCCATTACGCCCTAGAGCTCCACTATAGCCCAGCATGTTGAACACTAATAGCATTTTTTTTATATGCACTAGGATATATAGACGGCAGTACGTTACAATTGCATCGACGAAATGGATAGATTTTGCAATTGCGATTATGCACGTGGAGATTGCAAATATCTCGGTGACGGCAGGAGATGGATTGCGCGACAACCTCCCAATACCAAATTAACCAAATTACCAGCTTTTTGGCATAAGATTTTTAAGCTTGCAAGGACTCACTGCTAAAGCAGGATAAAGGAATGCGCAAACAACTTTTACATTCCTACGGAATATCCTATAAAGTTATCGATGAACCATTTTCTTCGTCCAATGTTACGATGTCCAATGTTAAGTTGGCATTGATTGCGAAATCATTATTACTAGCATCTGCCAATTGGATTTCAAATCAACTTTATGGTCCTTAGTCGTTATTATCAAATTGCAATAAATGATAGCCTCTCGTGTATTTCGCCTACTTATTGATAATGAGCTTTTGCATAAGAAAAGTCGGGGGCTGCATTGCTGGAGAGCAAAGTCGCGTAGTCAAGTAACTTTTTCGTAAAACAATGTGTTTCAGGACGATTGATAATTGACAAACGCGCGCCAACATCTTGATCGCCATGAGCTCTTAATAGCATTGCCGCACTAAACCCACAATTAAGCAGTTAAATTCAATTGGAAAGCTGCTCTCTATAAGCACGAATGCGATACGAATTTTATTATCGTTCGCGGCAATTCAACATCTCTCGGCATTAAACTACTCGCCTCGAATTTAACATCAATAATCGACAAATGAATAATAAAAACGCTCATCATTAATAATTTGCGAGTGGCTTACGTAGAAAGCAAAAGTAAACAAAAAATGCAGATCCGTATAAATAACATTAGCTCTCAAACGATCTCGAACTTTAATGCGCAATTTATAATTCACACACGGATTATAAAATTAAGCGCTCCATTTTTTTGCATCAAAGATTTACGACCTCGTTCTAATACATATATATATATATATACACACATATATACACACACATATAGACATCACGAGCATCGCTTTTACTGAACTCACGCTGCTTGTTAATTATATTATCGGCTTAACTATGCAAAGTTCAACTATCATTTTCATACTAAATTACTAGTTGAAGCTTATCGATCTTCGTGATCGCGTAATTGGCGTGCGAAATTTGCTTTACATTAGCATTACTTACAATTATTTTGGAATCATTATTGGGGATACGAAATTGGGAATTAACGTTAAAGTAATTCGAATTTGTAACACTCGTCTCTACATTCAAAATACACATCGGCCGGGCACAAAAATTATCGACTACTCGCACCTGCTGCTTGTATAAATTTTCATTACATGCCGCGTAACGATTTGTAAAATGATTATAGCTGACATGCTTCTTAGCACCGGCACCATAGATACATACATTGAGAAAGGCAATTCGTCCAAAGTAAAGTTGTATGTACATGACCCTCGGAGGCTCGAGGATCGCGACATACCTAACCATCGTCATCGTCGTCATCGTCGTCATACGGCCCTCGCTAATCTTAGATTAGTCATTGAAGCGAGAGAGAGGGAGAGTATCGAGGGCGATAAATAGAGGAGAGGCTCGCGAAAACGAGCGCTAAATGCTCGTAATTATGCGCGGGAAGTGAGATGGGCCGCGGCAGTTGCGCGAGGAAGGCCCCACTTGCCACGCGTGCGCGCACACGCGATAAAACAAGTGTCGAGGCGCAAGGGCGATCGCTTGTTCTCAATATGCTCGAATAATTTGTGAGGAGGGCCGCGGCGCATGCGCCCGCAGTGTCCGATCGGCCGATATCGGGTCTACTTTAGCTCGGAATACGCGCACGATAATACCACTGCCCTCCCGACGCCGCAAATTTACATTTCGTCAACGGCGCCGGCTGTCCCTCGGCAGATGCAAGCGTAAATTGGCCCGATTCGTTCTCCCAGTCCTCTAACCCACCCCCCTTCCCCGCTCCCCGCCTCACACTCCCCGCCCCGCCTCACACCGCTAGCCCCGAGCGAGTCCTCGAGGCGCTCGGGAGTCAAGAGCTCCTCACCTGGCAGCCCTGGACGCACAAGCGTGCCAATACAATAGCTTTGGCAGTTTTGCCACGCAAGCGCGTGAAAAGTGTCGCCGTGACGGGAAGCTGTCGTAGTCCTCCTCGTTGCCGGGGACGTAACCGCGTGTGCCTGTATTGCGATCGAAATCGATACACCGGGGCGATCGAGTCTCGAGATGTCTGAGCGAGTGGGCTCTAAAGGGAGAGAGCGAGAGCGAGGCCGATACGAAGGTGGACGGGGAAGGGGGAGGGAGGGAGGGGGGGGGGCTCTGTAAGGTCTCTCCTCGCGATTCCCGATGCTTATCGGTTCCGCTACGGCTAAAATGACTGTGTGACCGGACGTCGACGCGACAGAAAGTGACTCGAGTAACTTGAACTATTGGGATCCTTCCCATCCCTTCTCGTCGCCCCTCTCGCGATGTTCTTCTTTTATTTCCTTGAGGTTCGTTTATTTATCGACCGTATGAGAGACGATTCAGGTGCAGGTTCTGGACGCGCGCGCGCACACACACAGAAAGAGGGGCGCAAGATTATCTGGCTTTGATATCTTCGTCGACTGAAATTTATCGCGCTACTCGCTTCTTCTCCCCCCCACCTCCCCCCCCCCATCTCCCACCCTCCCTC
>JAPYYT010003876.1:0-16091 GCA_030522565.1 Ceratosolen corneri | reverse complement strand
ACAATTAGTGTAATAAATTGCCGATCGCGGAACCAATAAGAAAAATCAAGTGCATTCGTTTCGACGGGGTAGCTAAAAGTCGCAATGCAAACTATAAGTGCAGGGTGACGCTCTCCGTGGCGTCAATGTGTTTTTGGTTGTGTTCGATTAACGTAGGTGGTGACATTTCCTACAGCTGAAGTGAATTAACCATTTAGCACGAGCCTAGGTATTTGGAACGCTGAGGCCTTGCCAGCAACATTAGAAGAGGGAACTTACCTTCATGAGGTGTAAGGTCAAGGACCTTCTTGGGACTACTTACGCAGTACGTAAGAGAGAGAAACAACCTAGGGTCATCGTGCAATAGAATCCTTAATACAATGAGGCTTGTCATTCCAACTCAGTCTAAAAGGGGCTAAGCCGCACAGCGGATTTTCGAATGCCATTGATTCTCCGTTAATGCGTCAAAGCCATTACCGATTACCATTCGCGGATCATCCGCGACTTCTACAATATTACACACAAAACACGCACAAGAACTATACCATCCACTGTGCAAAACAATAGAGAATATATTATTAAATAATTAGTAAATGGCACACACACACATATTTAACGATTTAATCAATCCTACCACCAACATCAGTCCTATTATATCTGCACTCCTTAACATCAGGGAGTGCATGCAGTCAAGCAGGGTAAATCCCTATCAGTAGGTCGTCGATTCAGGTAAAGCTGAGCCCACGAGAGCTAGGTAGAGGATACCTCGACAAACTCATTATTTATAAATATATTTATTTCCTACAATTTTTATCTTACGTGCTTTCATTTACATTACATTTATTTTTTATTTGTTTTCAAATTCGTTTTCATTGACATATTTTTCATTGTACATTTTTCTATTTTTTAAAAAAATATTTATTAATTTATTGCATATCGTAAGATGCTTATAATATGAAAAAACTTATGCGCACACATAATTTTGATATTAATATATCGATTGTTGACGAATAAAAAAGTTTTAAATGTAGAATACTTATATACTGCGAGTCATAAAGTGAAATCATGAATAAATGTATAAAAAATGTGTTATTTATATTTATAATTAATATTAATCTAAAACTTATAAAAACTTTATAGATATAAATTTCAAAACTAAATTATGCGATTCAATAGGTGTATTATATACTCATGTAATTATGGAAAAAGCTTATAACAACGAAATGTTTATGAATATTAGGGAAATGTATTATCTACACACATTAATCATAGTTTTCATTGATAGAGAGGAACACGTGACATACTTTTGGATTAAAACTTTACTTATTAACGCTAGTTAACCATAATTATAGAAGTGAAATAATCAAATAAATTAATAACTTGCTTTCTAATTACAATTGCAAACTTTTATTTGTGTATACCATTGTTTTTATTACGGTTACAATCTCGTTATCTTTAATTCCAAAAAATGGCATTGTTTTTCCATTGATAGTACAGTTTAATAATTACTTTTAAAATTCTACATTGTATACGATATCGATTAATGTAAGCCTTTTTTAGTATTTCTACAAAAGTTCGTTATTTCTCCCTTCTGATATAGTTGAAATTAACTCTACAAATATTACGAGTATAATGAATTTGAAACTCGAAAAAGTATCTTAATCATAACAAGAGTATGATGCTCACTTCTCCACTATATTTGATTCAAGAGCTCTTACTTATCGCGCGACCGTAATAACTAACATATAGTGATACTCATCTCTTACATTCCCACTTTATTTATTCTGTATCAGATTTTTTGGATTATCTATATTTTTTTTTTTTTGTATATATATATATATATATATATATATATATATATATATATATATATATATATAAATGATCTAGCAAGGTGCTTATAAAATTTGAATTAAACATTTCAAAATTTCAAAATACTATTCAAAATATGAGTTACACGACATAATTAATATTATCCCGGAAAGTAATATAATACTTTTAAAAAAATTAATAAGAGAGCATCGATGGTGATATTTTTAAGTATACTTTATTCCAATAAAATCTATTTAAAAAATTATATTTATATATAACACTGATAATATTAACTTAGTAAAAATTTAATGTATGTTATTATTATTATATTAAAATGAAAACATTTAAAACTTACATTGTTTACATCTTTGAAATTTTATTTAGAAATCCAACAGAATTTTTAAACACAATATAAATTTTTAACTTTAGAAAATTCGAAATATAAATAAATTAGAAATATATAACTGAAATTGTCTTTCAAGGATTTATGTAAAAAGCAAATATTTTGATAGGAAAAAGCAAACAATACTTAAAAACTATGTAATAACAAACAAATCTATACTTTAATCGAAATTGTAACAATTTTTAATTTTAAATATGTCATTGTGAGAATATATTTATATTATTGTTCAATTTTATAAAATAAAAATATAATATTTTTAGAACTATTAATTTGAGATTATGTATATGATTTATATCTGAATTTCATAGCAAATTGGACTATTAGAATTTGATTGATATAAATATATGATATAAATTAACTAGAAAACAGTATACAGTAAAAACACCAACAGCAAGACCGAGAAATAAAAAGTCAAGTAAAAAATTAAGTAATAAATGAAAAAGATGGTGATGCTAATTAACGATCAATACATAAACAGCTGCGAAATATCAAATAGAAGTGGGTGTTCGCATAAGTCCATTGTCGTTTCTGCTCGTTTGTGCGAACAGGAATGTTGTCATCTTACGTTCACCGAACGAATAATTTCAGTTAAAATTACCCTAAGACAGAAAACACGAACGGAAGAGGAGAAAGTACGAGGAAAAAAATCGAAATGTCAATTATGGGTTAAAGCAATGGGTGATAATGATCTAAGTTAAGCTAATGCTACAGCGTATATAGTGGGAGAGCTAATATTACTAGTAACCCCATATTATATTCATGATGTACCATTTGACTTGGTAATGATGGTTTTTCTTTAATTCGCTTTATGCGTCATTTCAAATAAATCAGATTTTAATTATTTTTTGTTACTAGATTCGAGAAATATGTTTAAATACGCTTCGCTTAATATAACCCAAAGTTAAAATTAAATATTATTCTTTAAAATATCTATGTAAAAGTAATTTTTATTAGAGATTTATTTAATATTTAAAGGCCAATAAATTCAAAAACTATGTAAAACAATTAAGCATTTCTATATTGTTTAATTATATATTTATTAATTAGAATTTTAATATTAAAAAAGACTTAGAATCAAGAAGTATGATAATTTAGTTGAAAAATCCTTTTTGATTAATTTTTATTAATTAAAGTAGGTGTAAAGACTACTCAACTAGATATTCACATACAAATGGCCAAATTTCGAAGATTTATTCGACCGAATAAAAATAGGTTAGTACGAAAAAATGTCAACAATATATTTCAAACATTGATGAACCTTAAGGAATTCTTATTAACTTGCAATCATTCACCAATGTTTTTCTTTACTTCTTGCCTTCGCGATAATAGTAGTGATTTTTCCAAAAAAAGGAAATGGATCTGATGCTCGAATAATCCTTCTTGAATCTTTATGTCCTACGAATATAATACAGAGTTTGTTCGCATACACACGCGAGTATTTTTCGGTATCACTTACCCAACCTATCCAGACTGACTGCTGGCATATTGATTCGTTAGGGCTACGGCAATGTGATACACTGCTACGACGTATTCCAAGGGAAGCCGGAATAATCGCGACTGCAACATAATCTCACTCATTTCTTGACATTTTACATTGTCTTTCAAGAGTTCATATTCAAGCCAACTCTAAAATGGATGATCGGAAGGGACGAATTCATGGTCATATGCGGTTTTTATGACCGATGCTTCATATTTTGAGATCTTATAGTTTGCGAGTGTGGAATATGTCTTATTTCAGCGGAAAGAAAGCATATAACGAATCTTTGCAAATTTAGGAAAATTGCTTAAAATTGCTCTTTATATCTACTACTTTTTATGCCTTGTAGCTTGTAACAATATTTATAAATTGACAATCTTAACTCTATATGTTATTATATAAAACTGTAAAAGAAAAATTTACGTACCCATTGTAATAAAGGAAAGTGGACAAGTGAGGGAGGTAAATGTAGCAAAGCACAGTTAGAGAGTATTGGAGGATCAAAAAATTAGTGTCTATACCGGTAAAATAATTTATTGTTGCTTTATGGTCATTTACAGATATTAAGTATATAAATATGATAAAATATTATTTTATACCTTTTTTAACTAAATGGTTATCGAATTTGCATAATAATAATTAGAAGGAATAGAAATCTTATATTTAAACCTTACATTTAAATATATCGATATAATATACATCTAATTCTACATCTATAATTAATTTTTGTTGTTTATTGAACATATGGAACAAATAAGAACAAAATAATTAATTTTTAAACTTTTAGTTTTGTCATTGCAAATATAAAAAAATATAAATATAAAACATTAATTAATTACTAATTAGTACTAATAATTATAAAAAGAAAAAATATAATAGGAATAGTAATAAATAATAAATAATTAATAATATTTTTATTATATATTTTAAAGACAAATTAATATAATTAACATTTATAAATTGTACGATTTTTTATTGGACAAAAATCGTAGGAAAAATATATATTATGGTTTAGCTACTTTAATTAAACTAAAAAGTTGTTTTAAAATAATTATAAAATTTTTAAATTAATTATTAAAATTTTGAATTTTGATAATGAGAAATTGAAGAACCTTTTAAGCCATTTAAAAAGTATTTAAAATTTTTAATTATAAATAGTTTTATCTTAATATCTTAATTATAATTATTTCGTTATATCGACTTTGAAATATCTATAAATAAATAGATTTTCTTAAATATTATTGATTATGTACTTGTAATTAAATTATTTGATAATAAAATTGACGAAATTTTTTCTATGTACAAATATATTTCTAGTATACTTATCTTTAATTATGTACTATTAGTTAAAATTAAAAATAAATATAGCAATTTTTATACATAACTGTAGTAGTTCAATCGACGTTTAGATAATATAAACATATTATTAATATTATCATACTAAGTAGATTCCGATTCCAAACTTTACATCACCATTTTTTTAAGCAGTTTGTAAATTTTATATATGTACATTTTTTGTTCTATAAACCTTTAAATAAAAATTTGAATTATTCATGTTTTCAATAATAATTGAAGTTATTTTCCGATTATTTCTAGACGAAAATATAAATTATAGATAAAAATAGATTTCTAGAAAAAAAAATAATAAAGAATATATTAAAAATTTTGAAAAATTCTCTTAATTATCTATAAATCATTGAATTGTATTTATACTAACATTAATTAAATTCATTTTGTATTCAAAATTACGTAAATAAATAATAAAAATAATAATAAATAAAATTGAATAATAAATTTCTATAGCACTATTAAATTAAGACAATTATTGATATGGAAATCTTAAACTATTAAATAGCATCATTTTCTGTATCAAATATAAATAATTTATACATTTTTTAGGTTTTATATAAACCCTTTTATCATAAATATAATAATGTTTATATTATTATATAGAATTTAATACAATAGAAATGATTTGAAATTCATGATATTTGTTAACGCTTTTTTTAATAAAAATTTTTAAACCGAAACTTGAATGAGTGCAACATATTAATTAAATATTACAAATCTAAAAATTTGTTAATAAAAATGTCTTTAAACATATATATATATATACATGTATACAATAAATATTTATTATTTATACATTTAATTTTATACAACAATGTAGTGCAATGATCATGTATAATGAATATTAATTTATGTAATATTAAAACATTTATTGTAACATAATATTGCTTATTATAATATAGCTTATTATCTTTAGTAATTATATACTATAATATGCAGTTAATGATAAGTTAAATGAAATTAATATAAATAATGTGAATATAATTCAGAAATAACTTTAAAAAATTTCAAAATAATTATATTATATTTTATAGACAATATTTTTAAACTGTACTAAAATTCTTTGATTTACTGTGATAAATTAAATGATTCAAATCAATGGTACAGAATTATCAGGAGCTGCACCTGTTGTGCTCTTAGATTTATTATAGAATCTGGAGTTTGGCACTTGGAAATTAATGACATTTGTTGGAAATACTAATTTTAACTGAAATCATCTTTCTCGAGATATTCTGTAATATTCAATTTTCAAATATTTCATATTTCAACAGTTTTAATATTCATGATAAGTCGGGTTATTAATATCTTTTAATTTAAATTATTATTGTTAATAATTGTAACTAAATATCAAAAGAATTTAATAATATTGATTTATTATATTAAATTTATGGCTTAATACGTATTTATTATTCCGTAATAATTATGTATTTAATTTTAAGTTTTCTATTTATGATATATTTATAGAAAAATTCATAATACGCTATATTCATAAAAGAATTCATTATTATTTGCTATTTCGACAGTCTTAGTCAATTAAGTATCAAATTTAAGAATTTTTAATGTTATATACGGTAATATAGGCGTAAATCAGATTTGTTTTATTTGTACATATTTGTACTAGAATATCTTGAAGTTTCTAAATTTTCACAAAATAATTATTTTTTAATAAAATATAATTCGATGGTTTGGCAGGTTTCTAATTTTTCGTGATATAATTACGATTCTTTATAAATGTACTTTTGGATTCCTTTGAAATTATAGGAATGGTAATTTATAATTTATCAATATATTCTTTAAAATTGGTTAATAAATGAAAAATTATACAATAGAAATAAATTTAATGACAAGAAACATTAAATATTACATAAATTATTATACACAAAAACATTAAATATTATATAAGAAAAAGAATTAAGACTATTCGTGAAAATTACGATAAAGACTCTAGGTTCGCTAATGTTCGTCAAATTTATAATTCGAATAACGGTGCCTATGTTTTTGTAATTACAACACGAAATCGAGTATTTGAATCATGTTATATATAACAAGACAGAATAAACATTTTAATAAAAATATGAAGAAATAATTTTACAAATATTATGCAATTAGGAATGATAAAATGAAATAACTTATGAAATTTTTAATATTTTCTTTTTTTAGAAAATGGTATAAAGTATTGCCAAACTCAGAGCTGAATCTTTTGAAAAGAACCAAAAATAAAAAAAGGAAAATATTTATTAGAAGTTTTTCAAATATAAAAGATTATTAAACTAGTACGTCCATTCACAACTAGATATATTGTTGCTTTTTGAAGTAAAGGTGCGTGTATAGCGGCTAAATATAAAGAAACATGCTTGTTTTAAATATTTCGCAAAAAATTTTCTTTTTGCTTAATTAGAGTGCAAAAAATTATGAAGAGTAGAACCTAGTACAGTGTAATACTAGTGATAATAAATATTTTGAAAGAAGGGAAACCGTAAACCTAATTTAATGCATTATTTTTAATACCAAATAATTTAATAGCAAATAACAAAATAATTAATAGTATATTTTAAATTTTATTTATATACAGAATGTTCACATATCTTCAAATTCTCATATAATTTATATAATTAATTGATTAAAATATATAGTCTATACATTTTAAATTTTATTATAATTTCTTGTTATTTCTAGTATAATATGATAATAATAATATTAATTTGCAATTTCTGACCCCAAAAAGGTAACTCTACAATTTCTTTGTGAAGAAAAAGTATATTTCCATATATTAATAAAATGAATTATAGTAATTTATATATAATGCATATTATTAGTTTAGGTGATATTACTCACTCAATATGCTGACCCTTTATAATGTATAAAGATCTGAATTTATCATCACATGATTATGTTATACAATTAAAATATTGATATGCTTAAAGTAATTTGATATCTGTGCTGGCTTATATAATAATTATAATAAAGCTTATTACTTCAAGAGATACATATGCATAAGCCGCATATGTAATAAAGTTTATGAATAGTATTTCCACTTCCTGCTTATATTGCTATAATCATATTATAAACAAAAATAGACTTACGTAATCGTAAAAATATGTAAGGTATGTTTTCTACTTATATTTTTCATTGTTTATGTGTTGATAATTATTATTATGGATTCATGATTTTTGTTATATATGTAGAATTTTATAAAGTAAATTTATACATTTCTCGTAAAGGATTCAATTATCAATCTTAGGATTCAATTTCATATTCCTAGTAATAATTTTTCTATATATCATTCAATCTAAAGATTAGTTTACTTTATATCACGTTTAATATTTTGTATTAAAATATAACAGTGATTTCAACAAACTTGATATGCTTAACAAAATTTCGTTAAGCTACTTTTATTTGAAATATTTGGAGATTTAGAAACTTTAAATTATTATTTTTGTATCATTATAGGAAAGCATTATATTTATATTATAAGTGCCTGTAAATTATGATAAAAAACACAACATAAATGATTAAATATATTCACTAACTAAAGATACAAAAGATTATGAAAACTAAAGTGTATCTTTTTTATTAAATTTTTAAAATTTATTGAAGTTTTATTTTAAGTACTAATTAATAATAAAATAAGTATTACTTTTTAATATGTAGCACAATATAAATCTGCACAATATTTCGTTATACTATATTTGTATATTTATATATATCTGCATAATAAATATACTTTCATGCAGTTGATTATGAGTATTCAGTCACAATCTGTTGCAGACAAATTGATTTAAAATTAGGTCAAATTAATTATTTACGAATCTATAATACATATTGCTATAATAAGGTATAAAATTTGTTAAAATATTTACCTTTTCCTTTTTTTGGTAGTTAGTAGTTTATCAATTTGTTAACATATCATATAATTGATTCAATTATACTTTAAAACTATTTATGTCATGAAAGTTATTATATCGAAGTATTTCAGAAGTTTTTCACACGAAAGCTCAATTAAATATATCGACTAACCACAATCTACAACTTTTCTATATACTTTACCGAGTCTATGAATGTAATTACCTCTGAAAACGAAATCATCATTAGTAAACTTTACTATTGAAACGTTAAAAGAAAATGTAGGTATTCCAGGTAATTTTAAAACTATGCAGATCTTATAGTGGTTATATGTGTGTGCGTGTTGTATTATTACACGTTATGAGGTAGATAGAATTTCTCCACACACGTATCCACTTCGATTAGTGGATACTCTCGTGACTACCTTACGTTAGGCCTTTGTGACGTGATGCTTCTGGTTGAATACTATCACAATTTAGAATCAAAATATTACACACTATAGACTAGAAAAATGAGAAAAAAGTTTTTTGGGATTTAAATGTGTTCGTTAGAGCGGTGATAAATATTTAGTTATGGAGGGATTGCTAAAGCCATGCATTTACTATAAAAACAATTTAAATGAGCTCAGTTTCTGATGTTTTAATGGTTGTCATTAATTTAATCAGTGACAAGCTTACCACAGCCCGGTAGTTTTCTATATCCTTGTCTTACTTTCAATTTTATGGAGAAATTATGCCAAAGTATTCCCAATGTGGCTAGTGGCAATTTTTATTTAATAAAAGAAAATACGATAGATATTTAATTTAATATATTTAAGTTTCATTATAAATTATGTAAATAATGAAAATTAAAAAAAAATTATTTCTATATATTTTTGTTACAGATATATATTGTTTTTACGCGTAATTTACTTATAATTGATAGTTTTGCAACTTTGTACATACATCCATACATATATGTATCCATATGTATACTTTTAATTTTAAGACATTCATACATTTCAATTAATTAATATTTCTGCATAAATATACCTATAACAATAATAACAATTACAAATATATTTATGAATTACCTATATAACATGATTTCGAATATTTTTAAAATCTTTTTATCTTCCAAGTATTTACAAATAATTTTAAAAAAATTTAAATGAAATATGTAACACCTATAAAATGCTATCGTACATTTGCCATTGCGAAGAAGAAATTTTATAATAATGGCATTTAATTTTTCTAGAACCATTTTAAAATTGATAATATCGCTATTATA
Source organism: Ceratosolen corneri (assembly GCA_030522565.1). NCBI lineage: Eukaryota > Metazoa > Arthropoda > Insecta > Hymenoptera > Agaonidae > Ceratosolen > Ceratosolen corneri. Next base: position 5,958 of record JAPYYT010003876.1, on the reverse strand, counting down.
ACTAGACATGACATAGATTGAAATATAATTTGTTAACGCAATAATTTCTAAACTGGCATATTGACGATTATATTAATGATAATAACTCTAAAATTAATATTTTTATTGAAACATCAGATTATTTAAAAGGAAAATAAATTTGTTTACTTAAATAATTAATAAAAAAATCATAATTTCATGTATATATTATAATATCTTGTATAATTAAATTAAATAAAATAATTAAATCTGAGATTCGAACGATTCATTCAAAATAAAAAATATTCATTTTAATAATAGAATCTTTTTCTCATTATACATTCTACATATTGTTCTTTGTTAAGAGTGAATAATATTATTTGAATAAAGGCCTGACGTAAAAGAATTTTTTGATGTAATAACAGAAATACTGCAAAATAAAGTAAGATGGGGAGAGATAGAGTTATTGAGTGAGTGTACATGCGCGCGCGTGTGTGTGAGATAGAAGAACAAAGTGACAGAGAGTATAGGAGTCAGGAAATAATTGACAAATACAGGTATACAAAGACTTTTTGTAAAGTAATAAAAGTTATTTATAGTTATGAATGACATTTATTTGTTTGTACGTCAAGCTTTCACAAAATTATGTACATATTTTAGTGTTGACACCAGAATCTAGCATATGTAATAAGAACTATATAAATAAAGATATAAAAAATTTAAAACAAAAACATATTTTAAAGAAAATTAGTAGGGTTTTATTTAAATTTAATAATAATTTCAGACTAATTTTTGTAATGAATATCTTGTTTTAAAAATAGAAATTCTTATTTACAATTACAATAATACAATAATAGCTTCTAATAAAATATTATATATTGTAAAAATTTAATATCGTATGCTATATAAGGATGTGTAGCCTAGTTTAATTTTCATTGGGAATGTATTTTCTACAATATTCTATATATTATCTATACTTCGATCGTTTACGTACACTTCTAATGCATATTCTTGATTATATATTTAATTTATTATAATAAAATATTACTTAAATATCATTTTATTTAACCAAAATAGAATTTATTACAATACATCATTGATTGTTATTAAGTAATACTGGACTAATATTAAGTAATACTATTAAGAATACCGGTGCGGGTTGGTGGGGGGCAGGGGGGTGTATAAATTTTGCATTGCATATTTATTTATACAAGCACCATTTTACAAGTAATTAAATTTTGTATTGTAAAATTTGTAATAAAATTTTACATATTTTGCATATAAAAATTTTGTCCTTTAATGAATCTTTGGATATTATTTAACTTTAACTATTTTGTACAGAAACATTTGTAAAATGATTTGTATGATTTGTAATATTAAAACATAGTAATTTAAAAATTATATCTTTCTTAATATTTGTACTAGTTTCAAGTCTACAGATTCTTATACGAAAAAATAAATATTAAGTACTAACTATGTAGTATACTAACTATATAAAAATTAATTTATTGAAAAGAATTAATTATTTTTATATGAAGTATTATATATTAAAAAATATTAAAAATATGTAAATTCAAGTGAATTTCTTTGTAGTTGTACATAAGTGTTGACTAATTAATATTTCATTTTATTTTTTAGTGTTGAATAAGTAGGATTATAAAAAAAAATAAAAAAGGAAGGGGCAATGTAATTCAGGAAAAGATTGGCTCAGATACAAGCTGAATTGCTTTTGTATTGTAGCTTTTGCATCTGTAATCCGACTATTTTTTTACGTAGGTATACAGAGTTGATGAAAGTCCGAGAACGCAAGCAAAAAAGGAAAAGCAATTGGAACACAAACACTGAAAGGACCACGTGACGCATTATGGCAGATTACTTTTAGACGGGAAAAGGCACGGACAAAGCTAATGCATAAAAAGCACAGTCATAGTGGCGTTACTTGCATCAAATGCGCTTAAGCAGTAACTTAATCTTCATGAAAAGTGACGAGAAGAATTTCCTTATGGTCTTAACTAATTCTTGTTACATAAAAAAAAAATTATCGTCGTTATATAACCTCTTTTTTACAATTATACTTAGAAAAGAATACAAATTAATAGTCCTACATTGAATATTTAAGCTCTTTGTTATTTGTAAAATCTGCTATATCACTCTTAAGAAATCTTAAGATTATCTCTTTAATATCTTACGTGAAAATTTTATTCATAAATCTCAGTAATTATAAAGCGTCAGATTTAATAATCTAGGCTTGCTAAATAGTATATTATTGTTTATTAAGTTATTTATGAGAAACAGCTGTAATTAAAAATATACTAATATGTAGAATATGGAGACTAGCGGATCAAGTAATAAAGTAATTATTTCTAAATATTTAATAATAAAAATTGCACTCACAAGAACATAGTACTAATAGAATATCGTTATCATTTATTTGGAAAATACTTTATTTATACATAAGTATAAGCAAATAAAATACAGATTATGATATTTATTCCTATAAGATTTATTAATATAATATTTTTTAATATTAATTAGATCATTTTTTTTATTATCTTATATTTATTTATTATTATTATATTATATTTATTATTATTATCTTATATTTATTTATTATTATATATTTATTTTAGTAAGTGAATATATTTAATAATATATTTACAATATATTTGGAACACGAAAACAACTATTTCTGAATGGAAACCATAGAAATTACGATATTAAATGAATTTTTTAAAAAATTACATTAAAAAGTGAATAGCACTATTTTCTGGATAACTTGTGTTTATATAGTGACACCAAAGAATAATTTAAAAACTGTCTATTTTTAAAATATTTTTATTACATTATTTACATTTTCATCAACTCAAACATACAAAGCCACGCACACGCACATACCACATGCATACGTACGCCATATACTATATATATACATATGGATGTATGCATGCATGCATGTTTATATTATTCAAACGATTGACGAAATATATATTGCTAATCTATATATTATATATATATATATATATATATATATATATATATATATATATATATATATGTGTGTGTGCTTTTAAAGATGATTGAATACATCGTTTGATTTACAATTTCTTATGGAACATTGCTTAAACAAATTATTAAATAATACATATAGAATTGTAACTATCCAGTGTCGTATTCAGTTCATTAAATTCTTTAAATATTTAGGTATCTTTCTCTTTCATATTTCATATTTAAAATTAATAAATTAATTTTTTTAATTTAAATTATTATTTTCTGTTTAGCTTAAGTTTTTTCATTATATTGCAATTACTTTAATATCTATAACATAAAGAAATTAATTTTTAGAAACAAACTAATGAAATCTTAAATAACAAATTTTGGTAACTAATTATAAAAAAGTTTTGAAGTTTTAGATTTATTATTGAAAAACAACTAGTATCAAATTTTTGTAATATTATATAAATAATTGTTTTCCAGAACTAGATTCTAAATGCACAAGTGTATATTATATTTTCATACTTCAAACAACATTCTTATTCCACTTCAAATGCATAAACTGTGACTTTTATTTTGTTGAAAAAAATTAAATTAAATTAAGTACACTCCTTATAAGCTAATTGTGATATAAATTTTATTTTTCTAAAAGTAATTTTGTTAAAAGTTTTATTATTTAAAGAAACCTTCAATGCATCATAAGATCATCATTTTAATCCGAAATATACTTTTAAATATCTAATTTTTAAATATTCAATTAAATATCGTTCGTTTTAGTATATAGTTTATTAATGTTTCATGTAAGAAGAAAACTAATGTATTTTATAGTCTTTCTAAATTTTCCGTTATCTGCTTTAAACCATATTATAGCGATTATTCTAAATAGTTTTAACCTCATGTTATTATTTCATCTTACTTTCGTTTTTAATAAGTTTATGCTATACGTAATTACATTGAAAAGTATCTAATTACAGTTTTAGTTTAAAAATAATTAAATTATACATTTTAAATTAAAAAATGAATGTAAATGTTTTAATAGTATATAACAATAAAAATTTTATTACATAATAATTGTTTTATTAAATTTAAAATTTCTTTACCTAAAGATGTACGACACTATTTACTATACTCATTCGATTTATAAACCAATTACTTAATAACTTTCTGCTATTAAGAATAAATACTCAATTGATTATCAAAACAAGCACTGTACACAATGTTATCACTGATAAAAATTAATTATTGAAAATGTTAATATTTAAAAATTGTAAATTCATGTTTTAATTTTCAGTTTTAATAATTATGATGCGCTGCATCACAATTACAGAAATTCTAGTATATTAAGCTATTAGTTAAACAAACAACATATATCAGAAAAAATTATATCTTTAATATAGATTGTGATGAGAGTTCAATAAAAGGACAAAAAAAATTGTCTATGAATAATATAAAGGCTTTATTTATAAAAATCTAAAAATTTATCTCTTTTATAAGAAAAAAATCTAAAATTTTTAAGCTTAAAATTTTGGTTGCACACGGTTTCATAAAAATCTATTATGTAAAATTTTATTTCAAATGTCTATTTATAAAATCACTAAAATTTCAAGATTTCGAAAATTACTGGATCTTAAAAAATGAGTAAATTAGTTAATTCGCTATCAAGAAAATTGCTTTCTAAATAACTATCCATTGGAAATAAATATAATCAAGTTTTCGTGTAATAGGCACCATGATTGGATTGGTTTTATTTGTGTATTGCTTATAACTGTACTGCCTTTTGTTGTAAGATTTTTATAGTAAAGAAGTTTTATAGTAAAATTTTTATAGTAGTTAAAGAAGTTTTTATAATAAAGAAATTTTTATAATAAAGAGGTTACCGAAAATTTTCAGCAGCTTAACTTATAGAAACGATCTGGTGTGATATCGTGCAGAGACATTTTATTTAATGGGGATATATTCGCTTATTTCCCTTTTCTTCTCTGAATATGGACTCTCAGCGAAAATTTGTTGCCCCTGCCATAAGATGCAGAGGTATATAAAATCAGTGGAAGTGAAGATATCTAAGAGACCGTAGGGAGTCTGAAGTCGTTAGATATTTTCATTATCTATTTTATGCACGGAAAGAACAGATTCTTCCCAACTCTTTTTTACAACTTTACTATTCTTTATCATTTTTTTTATATCTTATCTAAATATCTGATTACATTTTTTCTTTATTTATTAGTTCATTAATATTAGTTTTTTTGAATTTTTTGTTACAAGTTTTGAGCTAAATTATTACTAGAGTAACTTAAAATTGAAATATTTTATTTAAACATCAGAAATAATGCATTGGTATTTAGTAAATTTACAAATATTATTTCGTTAATATATTGTATAAATTATTAATATAAGTATTACAGTTTTGAGACTAGAGTAGTTCATGAAAACTTGATACATATAATTGCATGTAAACATTTTCTATTGAAATATATAATTCATTTAATACAAAATAATACAGATATTTTAATAAAAATATATTTTAATATAGGAATAAAATTTTGATTGCCTATTTTAAATCTGAATGTTTGATATATTCCATAAATTAATGAGAATATACGATAGAAACCGCAGCATTAAAAATGAATTATACATAAAATGCATTTAAATGTCTTTGTTACAAATAGATAAAAAGGATATTTAATTTATTTAAAGCATTTAAAACAGGAATGTATTAATCTAATATTATAATGTCGATAATTTGCATGCTTATAAATATAATTATTGTTAAAATAATGAAAGCTCTTTAATGTTTAAAACAAATAGCACTATTCGAATGAAATGTATTATTTTAGTAAAAAATGGAGGGATATATAAAATGAAATTGTATAGTCAGCTTGATATTACTCTCATAGAAAAGTTATAATAATAATTTGCATCGAAAAGAACTTTCGCAAAGTTACGCATAATAAAAAATAACTTAGCATCTTCTCTTTTTTTCTCTTACTTACTCAGTCTCTCTCTCTCTCT
>JAPYYT010003875.1:0-11831 GCA_030522565.1 Ceratosolen corneri | reverse complement strand
GGGGGACGATGTCGTGGGAGAAGCAGAAACTCCATAAAATTATTGTAATTAGCTGCTTTTCATTTCCCTAGTCTCTCACTACATTTAGGTCGGCTATTCAAACATCGAAAAGCCAAGCGGAACTCTACTGTGCTTTAAGCTACGGAGCGCGAGAAAGCACGTGATACTGTTCCATTCTCTCTCTCTCTCTCTTGCTCTTTTGAATTTTGCGCGCACGCGACGGAGAATCGCGTGACAAGATGAGGGAACTCGTGATGCGAGCTCGCGAGTGAAAAATGGCCGTGAGTTTTATAAGAAAAATTAAAGTCCGTGCTTAGCTCGACTTGTCTCTATTGGCGAGCGAGTGTCGTCCGGCTGCTCTCGATGGAGTGGATTTCACCGCGTTGGAGTTGTTACGTGGAAGGGGGCGATTATAAGGATAATTTTTCAGCTCATGGAGTGGGACGACAGTCGATTACAAAATTGATTTGATAGAGAGTGGGGGTGACTGTTGCGCTCGTTTTTAATAGAAAAACAATTGCACATTTATTGGTTTGGCAAATACTTCGATTACGTGACTTTCACATAATTGGTAACACTTTAACAATCTTTTTCGCTTGTTTTTTTTGATTTTTTTGATTTTTTTCCCCCTCCATATTACATAAGCTTTAAGTGCAACTTACGCAATAACAAAGAAAATAATTACCATTCGAGCTAATGGCCTTTCTATGGCAATCGCTTTTAATTAGAATCATATTTACATTATCAGAATGATTAACTCGAACAGATTCATTTCAGTAAAAATCGTACGCGAAGTCATCATGAGCGATTAGCAAAAACGCTGAGGCGCGTAATTTAATCAAGTTGAGGCGCCTGCGTGGTGCTTGAATAATTCATGCGATTCTTTTCTTTCAAATAATCAGTCTAAGGCTAGTAATTATAGATGTCATTGTACAATAAATTATTCTTCCAATAAAGCAATTAATAGCCGCGATAATAATCATCAATTGACGATTGTCGCGCCTTAGATCGCTTTATTAAATTAAACAACATTCATTCAAGTACATTTATCGTCGTCTCCTAATTGCACGTGATTCTTAAATTTGCGTGATTCCTCAAATGAGAATCAGTTGGTTATTTTGCAAAAAAACAAAAGTTCAATTCGACCCTTCGCATTGATCTCAAAACGGCTGTAAAATCTCACTTCCCACTTAGCCCTGAAATTGACGTAAAAGTAAATGGCGTGTTTGGTGGAAACAATCGACGCGAATTTCAATAAAAACTCACGAGAAACCAAGTAGACAAGTAGCGCCTGACATACTAACAGTCACGCGAAAGCCCACATAAGTTGACAAAAATGACTGACGTATTAACTTTTCAAAAATCTCATCGACATCGCCTCGATCTGCCTCTCCACGAATAACAACAGCAGCAACAGCAACAACAGGATGCCAACTATAAGGTAGCAACAAACTCTGACTGATTTACCAACGCTTCACCAGCTGATGCTTGAGCAGGCAGAAACGCCGCAACAACAATTTCAGGGCGCGATAAACTGTCATTGCACAATGTATGTGGGCAGCCCTTATTTGCTCCGAGCAGCGGCAGCACACCATTGAGCGGGTACGGGGGGAGGGGAGGGGGGGCGAAATATGAATGCGCGTATGAAAGAAAGAAAGAGAAGAAAAAGAACGTAACACGCTCGAGCAACTCCTTTCCGGCAGACTGTTCGGATGACTTTTGTTCTCGATCATTGTTTCGTTGTTGAGTGTGCACGCTCGTGTAAACCTTTATTCCTTTTTTTTTCTTCTTCTTTGCCTCCCCCCTCCCCACCCCGGCTCCTTTTTAATTAGCGTTTTATATATATATATATATAGATGAGTGGGCTTCACGTAGGCATATATGCGCAAGTATCCTTTATTACTTTGAGAATATGATTGCTGCTTATTGCCGTCTTGATTCTGGATGCTCTTGTTAAGCTCGCGTAATTGTTGTGGCCATATTATGTACTTGGGAAAGAATGTAATTAATTTAAACTCACTCGCAATGATCGTTAACAGTATTTTATGGCGCATTATCCTAAGCATTTATTGTGGAAAATTATCCTCGTTTTGTTATGAACTCGCGTTTCCTCGACGCTAAACGAGCATTGGGAAGACAATTGTTATGAATAAACAAGTATTAGGAGGACTTGTATTATTCCGGACGCTACATCATCATCATCATCATCGTATGCCTGCAAGTAGAATGCCAAAGATTTCCAAAAGTGGAATATCCACTTGGACAAATGCATTAAGTAATTGCATTTCGTTCGTTTAGCACGGATAAGCTCAAATGCCTCATTGGAGCGAATTCATTGTCGGGTAAAAGTGAAGAGGAAAGAAGACGAAGAAGAAGAAGAAGAGGAGGAAAGAAAAAAACAAAAGCATTTGCTTGAAAAAGATTCCATTTCATCAGCATCATATGAAATTATGAAGTGAATTTAAATTGGTCGAGTAATCATTAGGATTGATTTTGATTAGCGGGACTAATGTTGAAGGAAGTTCATTGTACTTTGATTAACGAAATATTAACGAATGCTAAACTTTTCAATCAAGTCCTAGAGAAATTATCAAATTAACAATGGAATAGGCGTAACAACCACGCTCACATTGCGCAACGAACTTTTCTTCGGCCAATTGCAATTTATAAATTCGACGTTTCACAATTTAATTTCTCCCGTTGTTCACACTCCCCTCAATTATTACTTAATTTAGCACTGCGAAATGCCGCATCCCTCGCTCCTCTGTAAACATCGGTATCTGTAAACAAAATACAACACCTCCATCGAGCCAACAAACCATGCCTCCGTAAGGGAAAAAGGATGGAAAATAGCAAGACTCGGCCGGTATAAGCCGATTAGCCGCGCCAGTCTTACTCTCAGACTTACGTCACAGCCTCATACCAATACAAACACCTCGGCGACGATTTTTCCCCGCACGCCTAACCAATGCTCTCCCTCTCTGCCAGCACTATCGCGCCAACAAGCAGCCGATAGATCGACTTGCCGATAAGATAAGGAGGCGCGCATTTTCTTCCCGTGTCGTCCGGCCTAATCGGCCCTATCGCACGCCCGAGCCTGACATGCGCGCGCACTCCTCCATGCGATCGGAAGTGAAAGCGCGAACCCGTCGGGGTCAAAGTAGCCCAACAGCCAAGTGTACTTGGCCTTAGCGGCTGACAGGTATTTTCCTCCACCTGGCCTCCACACATTTTCCAGAGAGCTCATTTTCCAGTTCGTTAGTCCGCCTCCCACTTCGCCCCACAACCAATCGCCCCGGAATTTCCCGATTACAATCGTCCAAGCATCCTGAAAAGCTTCGTTATTATCCTCGCCCATTACTCCCCGTCCGGCCCTCGTCCTTCATTCGTCCTTCGTTTGTCCTCGATAGGCTTGCTATTGAGAGGTCTCGGGCCGACCAAAGCCACTCGCAATGTGCCGCGTGTGCCACGAATTTTCCGCGTATTTTCGCAGACGAATAGCAGCCATTTCTTCGCAATCACCTCTTTTAATTAAAAAACCGTTTCACTCGGTGGGGCAGAGAGAGAGAGGGGCGAGAATATCATTTAAGCAGGCACATTAAAGTCCGAGCAAATGCAATCTCTCCTATCGCGTGCAGCGCGAACCTCTGGAGACGCTACGCGGTGACGATGACGACGACGACGACGACGAGTGCAGCGGCGGTTGAGCGAGTAGAGCGATTGCGACGTGGCTGGAGTGGCTTGAGGCCCCATTTATTTGACAATGGCATCTTTTCACGAGCACGTAGCCGCGCATACACACGAGGCGGACGACGATAATAAGCTCGTAAGCGGCGCTGCTGGTGCTTGCGGTCGCCCCGCGTCGGTGGTCGGCCGCTCGCTCGGCGCATTGCCGCGCGCGTTCCTCGCACTCCGCATGCGCCTCCAATAAATCACGGGATCAGTAAATAAGAGATTAGCGTGGTCCCGGTGTACTGGACTTACGTGCATTGCCTAACGGGATATCGCGCGTACGAGGCGGAGATGACGGCGGAGTGGGAGGGCCGGGACTTTCTAAACGGGGGAATATCGCGATGAGAGACGGCGATGTCGCTCGTAAGGATGGGCGCGAGAATGGGACGGCGGAGTAGCGAGTGACGGGTGGCGGGGGAGGGGGGGTGGCCCCGGCATTATGGGCCCGAAGGTGAGTCGCTATGTCGTCGGCGTTACTCCGCCGACTTGGCATTACTAGTTTAACGAGCTTCTCTCTCTCGCGCGATTATGACTGAGAATGCGCTCGCGCGCCGCCGACCGATGTTTGCTCGTGAGTTAGTATTTCAAAACCGAGCGACTCTCGGCACTCGTAATCTTTATAAATGGCTAATTGAAATATGACGTTCGCCCGCTGCACGGGCACAAGCCTCCCTTTATACCTTGTATCATTCCAACTCTATTAAGTAATGGGAATTCCGATACTCGCACTCCGAATAGCCAGCGCAATTTTTCCACGCCAATTGCGACGCTCAGAGTGCTCGCTCTCTTTTCAATTTTTTCGCTCGGCCGTCGCATTGTATTGCCCCGTGATATCCTATTATTGGCGCTTGATAAGACTTGGAAGCCGAAGCTCGCGAGTGCCCGAGCGATCCAAGCTCGTTTCAGCCACGTTTCTCCGTATTCGCCGTACTTATCGCTTTACGCCCTGCATAAATCATAGCCTTGAATGTAATTGTTATAGATGTGCATCGAGTGCATTGTAGCAGAGTCACGCCGCGCAATGATTAATTTTCAGTGGCGCGGAATTGAGGCAAAAGCGCAAATGCACTTCGGTAGTCGGCCCATTGAAATCCTCGAAAAATAATAATAAGCGGACCCACGACGGGCCCCCGGCGCTTACGAAATGGCATGACAAACCTTAACAATAACAATTGCGTGCAGCCCATTGAGAAAGTCGCGCGCATTCGCTGCCCCACAATACCGCCCCAGCCATAACGTAAATTTGAATATTTCATCTCTCGGGCTTGAAACCTCCGTCCTCCCATTATCACTTGGCAGCGACGTCATTTTCACTCTCCATCCAGCCGTCGTATCCATACTGTCACGGCAGACTATCGCCCAAGCAAAAAAAAGAGGGCATGGGGCGGGTGGAAGGGAAGCCAACTCCCGCGAGAACGAGAATACCGCTCATTGCAAAGTAGCAATAATCATTGCTCGTCGTCTCCCATCATCAATCAGCCATCGAAATCGGGCTCACTCGTGTGTATTCTAAGCGTAGTAGCGGGGCGTTGTGACGTCAGGGGCGAGAGTGGGAGTGTGGGCCGTCGGGGCGATGACGAAAGGCTTTTTCGGGATAAAGTGGCGCGGGTGACGATGATCGGGAGGAGGGGGACCTCCCCGGTGAGGGGCGCCTAAGGTGGCCGGGAGCACTCAGCCATTGACGTCTGGCGAGAAAACGCATCGCCCTCCGATCGACCTAATTTCCCGCTCGTGGCGGCTCTCGAATTCTCGAAACCTAGCGCCCGCCCATCACTTTTTTACGCGGCCGCACTGCAAATAGAACGGCATTTGCTAATTTTTGTAGTATTTTTAGCGGGCCGATTTATTTTAGCTATTGCAGCCGGTTATTCAATCTTAATAGTGCTCGGCCAATATTCCGACTAATCCTTAGAGTCTTTCGCAATAAGCGGCCAACTTTTTCTTTGCTCGCTTTAGAGCGCGACTCTTCCAATTGTCCTCCACCTCCTACTCCCTAACCTCCCAATGCACTAATTAATTAAGCCCTCACACCACTAACCCTACTAATGGAAAATTGCCGATAAAGGCTGCCTAAATGCCAAATTCGGAAGCCGGCCATTTCTCATGCCATTCCCCCACGCAAACTAATTCACTCTCCAGTGTAATGAATCGCGAGTCCTTCAAACTCGGCCCCTTAATGTGGGTTAGGGTTAGGGCGGCTCCGCGAAGAAGCAGGCGAGTGCCTCTGCCAGGGATAATACGAAGCGGATGGGGGAGGCGCGAGCTGCCAATCCAAGCGACCGACGACGTCGTAACCGTGGCCCACCTTTAGAAAATAGCGAGCGGCGGCCAAGCGTCGATCGGCCCGAGAGAGAAAAATATGCGTCTCGTGAGGTTGTGCAAGAGGCCGCCTCCGGGACCCTCGTTGCATCTCCCTCGAGAGCCTCTATTCCGGGCTCGCGTGGGTGCGCCGCGCGTCACCGCTCGTCTTCCAGACTTCCTCGAGCGCCGGTCCTCGACCCCCCTCGAATTCTCCTATAATTACGCGGGTGCGCGCTCTCTCGTGTCAATGTATTTTTAACGTGGCCTAGTTAGTGTGCGCTGCCGAAAATTGTGGGGTCCGGGAGGAGAAGGTGGGTACCGATGCTGCACCGCCTAGGATGGAGAAGCGTGGACGTGGAGAGAGAGAGAGAGAGAGAGAGAGAGAGCGGAGGAGAGGTTTATTGTCAGGCACTAGGACGGCGAGGCGAAATCCGCTAAGGTCACCGATCTCGGGCGCCTCGTGTACGTGTCTGTCCTAGTTCGGCGGATCCTGTTGGTCGGGGAGTCGCGTCTTCAGCCTCGCTCGGCAGCGGCTCCTATCCTCTCGCCGATAGCCGATCCGCCGGCCGTTGGCGGGGGGGGGGGAGTCGGGAGCTTTGTTATTGTTAATAATGGTGGCTCGAGGGTGGGGGGGGGAGTTGGCGTGGCGTGTGTAAAAGTTTATGGGTCCTCGAGCGTCGTGGAGTCCTCGCTGCTCGTGGTGTCGATTGTAATTCGAGTTGAGTGCGCGTATGCCCCAAGTGGCGAATATGACTTAGCTTGTGGTTTCTGGATTCGTAATGCTGATTTATATTTGTTCGTCGCCGCTAAACATTCTACATTGTACGGGGCGAGCATTAGTCGCCGCGTTGCGCAAAGCCACTCTGACGAAATTCCATAAATCATCTTATGATAAATATTACGAAAACTTATTGTATTTTGGATTTTTATCGCTTGTCAACGTCGTAGCGTTACGTATTTATCGCTAACTATGCCCACCGCTCGCAAGGACATGCCTTTACAGCCAATAAAAGTATAATGCGCGTTCCGAGAAAAATTTCGACCATGAAAAAAAAGAAGCGAGATTCGAACATTGGACGCACCAGCCAAAAGTCCACTAAAGACGAGGCAACAAGAAAGGGAACGAAAATCCTCTCCCGGACAAAGGACAGCGGCACACATTTTATTAACCCATTAAAACGAATAAAAAGGAAAAGGGGGAAAAGGAAGGAGGAGGAGGAGATGAGACAGTGGTATCGGTCAGAGGGTAAAGTTCGTAAGGGAGAGGGAGAGAGACAGCGGAGCGAACGTACGTCGAGCGATTTTTATTTATAGTGGTGGCACGATCGTAGAGAAGTGCGCAACGAAAGGAGAAAATGGAGAATCGCTATTGAAGTAGGACGGGGTGGCGGCCGGGGAGCTGGAGGTGGAGGAGGAGGTGGAGGAGGAGGAGGGTAGGAGGAGAGAGAGAGAGATGAGGAATTACGCGCGCGGCAGGCGTGGCAAGTCGTTGCGCCTATGGTGAAACTATAGAGACCCATTGTCGCCACGCGCGTGCTCCCCTTCGCCCCCCCCTTCGCTCCCGTGCATTTATGGGCCGCTTTTTTAGCTCTTTTTTGCGTTTTCTCCGCTACGTAGACAAAGGCGTTGAGTTTCGTAAGGGACCGCTGTTGCTGCTGTTGCTGCTGTTGCTGCGGCTGCTGCCGCTGCTGCCGCTGCTAATACAAATACAAAAATAATACCAACACTAATGCTAGGGCCGGTGCTGCGTGACTCGGGGAGCCTCGGGATGGCAAACTCGCGCGAATGCGCTCAGGTAGTGCGCGAACGCACCAAATGCCTTAACCCTTTGTTTCTCGGGATCTATGACTTTGTCATTGACTGCGCAGCTTGAATCGTAGATGAGTTGGATTGATGGGAGTCTAAACACCTTCGCGGCCTATGCCGCAACGCGCGCGGGCCAATGAACTTTCAGCTCGAATCGCTGATGTATTCAATAACTGTACGCACGCATTTGTAAACAACGACTCGAGAGCCTGTGATTATTATTACTACCATCATCCTCATCCTCCTCGTCGTCGTCCTCTTCATCCTTTATTACTTTATTATCATTATCATCATTATTGCCATTATTTCCATTATTGCCATTATTACCATTACCATTGTTGTTGCTGTTGTTGTTGTTGTTGTTGGAAGGAGGTGAAAAAGTGGCAGCTTGGTATTTTCTGTTTCGCGAATGAAGGAAAAGACATTTAATGTGTATTGGCAGATATGGAAAGCGAGATAAGGACTCTTTTTATTGATGGCCGCGCGGTGTATTATGAACGTCTTAAAAGAATCGATTGTCATAACAATAACGTAAGGCTAAGAAAATCATTGCACAATTTCCTTATTGAAATTTAATATGCATTCTCCAAACAACAAATATAATACTTTGTTTTTATTATTCCATTGTTTGGATCGAGAACGTCTTTTTACGATCACTTGTCGATATACGGAATAAAATACTGTAACCGTCTTAGGTGCGTGCCTCGCGATAAAGAAAATATATAAGTACTTTATGTATTTTAATATGAAGCTTGACGTAAACGTGCGTGAGAAAAAAGGTATACTTGAAATCACGAAACGCTTAGTCACCATCGACATCGAAACCCGCGGGGCCCCCGGGAGTGGGGGCGGCGGTGGGGGGGGGGATAAAGGGACTCGCTGAATTCTTACACTGACGCGGAGCGTCGCGGCAAGTGTCTCCACCACCCCTCCTCCTCCTCCACCCCGCATTACAATACTCCTTCGTGACGTAGAGCGAGAGTGCCGATCGCGCCTCGTGTTACGCCGTTGGCAACTCATTCGCGTATTATCGACTGACTCACATTGAAAGGAAAGAATACTTAAAAGTGACCGCAACCCTTGGCCGAGTCTCGCGCCCCGTGTACTTTAAATCCCGAGGGCCTGCGTGCCTCCGATATCCCTTGGGGAGCGTCCGTCTTTGTCTCTCCACTCGTTGCGCCTCTCAATTTTGCTGCCCCGGCGTTGTCGGTCGCCCTGCTCGAGTGGCTTTCCGCGTGCGCGCGCGCGCGTGAGTCATGCGGCGAGTGAGGCAAGAAGAAAAAGGAAAAGCTGGACGTGTCAAATCTTGGGAATAAAACAATTTCTCTCCGGATATATCGTAATCAATTTTTTATGCATAGGAAGTTGACTCACACTTGGCCGCCTCTCTGTCCTTCTCTCCTCGATCTTTAGCCTTACTCACTCAGCGACGCATAATTTTACACTTTCAATTTATTTTGTCCCCTAGTGTTTTCTTCGCCTGTTCAATCTTCGTTGTGTAGTAGCAGGCGCCGATTAGAAATATCGAATTACCATGCTCGGGAGGTAAAAATCTCCCCTCCATAAAAGCTTATATACGCAACACCTCCTTTGAATTCGCATTCGCCTCCCATTCGAGTGGACACTTGGCCTAAAGCTCGCCCTTTTCGTTGGTTAATGTTGCAGGGAAGTGGCGGCAACACGGGTGGTGACGACTCCGATGAGGACACTCAGTGCGCCCTGAGCGAGAACTGGACGTTCGAGAAGAAGACGCGTCGGTGGTCGCGAATCTGCGACATCACGGCCGGTAACGTAGAGCGGCTGCAGGCGATCGCCGGTCAGCAGCGGACCGCGGGGGCGGAGGACGAGGCGCTGGACGACCGCCTGGAGCAGGAGGAGGCCGAGGACACGATGCTGGACACGCTGCGTTACAGGAGCCTGCCGCCGGGCCCGTTGCCCGACGACATGGGCCCGAGGTTCCGGCGCACGGGCTCCGAGCGGCTGCGCGACGGCGCCAAGGCCTTCCTCCGGCGCATGGAGTCGCTCAAGTCCCGCAGGAGGAAGCAGCAGCACCACCACAATCGCGACGGCGTCGTCATAAGCGGCCCCCAGGTCCTCGACGTCCTCTCCATGCAGCAGAAAATGAAGGACCTCAACTGCGTGGACGTCTCGCCGACCGAGGGCTCCCCGCCCATCTCCTTCGCCGATCTCCTGCCGCCCTCGCCCCTCCAGCAGCTGCCACCCTCGCCCCTCACATTGCCAGCCTCGCCTTTCCACTTGCCACCCTCGCCTTTGGCCAACGCCTCGAGCCCCTTCGGGGACGACTCGTCGAGCTACTGCTCGGACGGCTCGCAGGGCGGCGGTCCGACCCCGACGCCCACCAGGACGAAGATGAACCGGGCGCGGCGATTCCTCCACCGCGGTGCTCGCGAAGATCAGGGCGCTCTGAGTGACTCTGAGTGCCAGCCCACCAGCTGGCGGCATCGCTACTTCAAGGACGCCAACAGCAACAACGCCAAGGTGCGATTACTCTGCGATTACTCTGCGCGATTACTCCGATTATTCCGCTGGGTACCGAGTAGTGCCCAGTTATTATTTTAAGGAAAAGTCATTAAACGCTAAATGCCATTTTTCAATGCAATTCGGGGTAGAGTAGTTGCCGACTGAGCGCTAAACTCCCTCGATCCCCTACCGATCTTACGCATCAATCGCGAAATCCCCGAGAGAATTGTCAAAATAAAAAGCAAGCCCTTGGTAATTTAGGTTTTGGAGTACGTGACGTCGAGCCCGAAGGATTCGCCGACCAAGACGACGAACAATATCGTCGCGAGCGGCGCCATCAACACACGTGGCGGAAGTCTAAATCTTGGTAAGGAATCGCACCGATACCGCGACAAGTTCTCGGCGAGCGGCCACAAGGAAGACAAGCTGAGCGTCCTCAAGCGCGAGGAGAAGTTTCACAAGAGTTTCCGACACCACCGGAGCACGGAGCGCGAGCGCACCGCCGAGGAGGCCCTCCGTGCCGAGAAAATCGCCACGAAGGACGTGACCGTTTACCGAGCCGACAAGTCAAGGACGCGCCACCAGACGGCCAACGAAACTGCCGGGAGCCAAGAGAGCAGCTCGACCGTCGCGAGCCGCGACTCCGACCAGGAGGAGGACTCCCCAAGGCACAAGGGCAACGTCGTCAGGTGGCACAGTTTCCAAAGGGGCTCCCTCTACCCGGAACCCCTGGATCCCCTTTGCCCGCGGGCCATGGCCTCGATGTCCTGCGGCCAGCTCCTCGTGCTGCGGAAGCTCGCTCTGCTGAAGCTTACTGCGTGCATGGAACGATACTGCCCGACCCACCGCACCGGCTGGAACTGGGAGCTGCCCAAGTTCATCAGGAAGATCAAGACGCCCGACTACAAGGACAAGACGGTTTTCGGCGTGCCCCTCCTCCTCTCGCTGCAGCGCACCGGCCAAGCCCTACCCAAGTGCATTCAAATAGCCTTGAGGTGGCTGAGGGCCAATGCCCTCGACCAGGTGGGCATATTCAGGAAGAGCGGCGTCAGGTCGCGCATCCAGAAGCTCAAGGCCATGACCGAGACCCAGGGCGACAATATTAACTTTGACGGCCAGCAGGCGTTCGACGTGGCCGACCTCGTGAAGCAGTACTTCCGGGAGCTGCCCGAAGCCCTCCTCACCAACAAATTGTCCGAGACCTTTATCGCTATATTTCAACGTGAGTATCGCTACGTGATACCCGGCCCCTGCCCTCCCTAGACTCACCACCCACCACCACCAGGATCGCTACTCATCTCTCACTCTCACTCGATCGCACTCTTATTAATCCTCTCGTTCCGCACTTTGTCACTTTCACGTTGTAAAAGTCCCCAATCGCTCCTCGAGCTCAACTCGATTGCCACCGACTGCTCCTCCTCCCACTCCCCAACCCCACCCAACCCCTGCCCCCTCAATCCTACCCAACCCCGCCCAACACCACCCGACACGCTGATCCAACGTCCCCGTTT
>JAPYYT010003874.1:0-11397 GCA_030522565.1 Ceratosolen corneri | reverse complement strand
AATAACTCACCCCAGGTGTAGAGCTCGCCGTTTGCAGTGAGTGCCGCGGAGAACTGGCCGCCACAGAAAACCTTGACGACGTTCTGATCCAGAAGCTTGTCGATGATCTTGGGTACTTTAGAGCCGTCGCTACCACCCCGGCCAAGCTTCCCGTAATCACCGTCACCCCAGGAGAAGACGATGCCTGAATTGGTGACGCATAGCGTTTGCGAGTCACCGCTACCGCAGGCCACGTGCGTCACCGTGTGGCCGTAAAGCGACGTCACCACAGTTGGGATGATGATGTCGTCGCAGGTGCCGAGACCCAGACGCCCGTAGCTGCCCCGACCCCAGGTGTACAACTCGCCGGTGATGGTGATCGCGGCCGAGTAAGTGCTGCCACACGCTATGAAAGTCACGATCTTGTTCGATAACACCTCCACCACCTGTTATGCGTTAAATCTATACATTAACTTTACTTAACGCACAGCGAGGACAGTTGAAAGTTTGAGATTTTTAAGCTTTGCAAGCGCTTTATAATACGAAATATTTCACATAGCCGGTTCAATATAATTAATAATAGGAAGGGGATCGAAGAAATCGTGGATTGTTACTGTTTTGGCAATTTAACGCGCAACGCACAAATGGCCAGACAATTATGGTCACAATTAAATTGTAACTGAAGAGTAAAAAATACGGGGCTTAATGGAAGTATGTTAGAGGTTTACCAAAGGCTCGTCGCAAGAGAAGTTGTCACCGTGACCGAGTCTCCCACCGTCCCCATTTCCCCAAGAATACACAATGCCCTTGGTCGTAAGGGCAAGGTAATGCTTGCCGTCGGGATGGGAGGCTATCATCGTTACGTCATCGGCGAATCCGTACACGCTCTGGGGATACTGCGTTTCCGAGCCGTAATACATCATGTAGACCTTGCCGCTGAAGGAAAGGATGAGGAGTACGCGCTCGGTGCAGCTGAGTTGCTTCACACCGATCTCGGCAATGGCGTCGCAGTAGTAAGGCGTAACGCCGCTCCCAAATTGCACGTTGCCCCAAGCGAGGACCTCCTGGAAGCTCTGGGTCTCGGTACGCAGGAGGTCGGATATGGGGGGTAGAAGGGGCTTGGCTAGCCTACTCAGGTGACACATGACGATGACCGCGGCTTTGCGCAGATCCACCGACGACGCGTCATCCTCGGGTAGCCGGAGGTACTTGAGTAGCGCTTCGCAAGGCCCCGGCGATACGCTCTCGTCGAAGCGTCGCGACTTACTCGCCGCTATGGTGCCTAGTCGACGCAGTAAAGGGATGAGGGGCGCCGAGCTGCCCGGGGGCATCACCCGGTTGTCCTGGTTCTTCGGCTTTTCGCTCAGCTGTAGCAGCAAGATTACCGAATTTAAGAGACTGGAGAGGGTGCCGCGCTGGGTCGCGAGCTCCAATAGGAGGCACAGAGCCGTATGCTGATCAGCGACCGGAACTGGACACCAGGCCATTCCTCCCATTACGACGTCTCTGTGAAACGAGAAGCATTAAAACTTTTAAGCACATGACGAGCCCATGCAATTTGCCAATACAGCAGGTAAGGATTGGTGTAAATTTTACGCATGCGTCTGTTTGGTATTAAATTTTGCTGATCATTATGCAATGTTCATTAATCGTTAAAACTTTATATATAGTAAGATATTACATTACAGTACAGAAACGTATTACAATAGCATAATATAATATACTATACTATAATTCGTATAATAAATGTGAAAGGATATTTAATAATGGATTATTGATTTTGTAACAGTAAAACTGTAATGAATAACTGCTTGCCTACCCCGTAACAACTTGTCGCAAAAATTTAGCCGATCGTTCAACAACTTCGAGCCAAATTGGGGAAACGTTGTTTTCATCAAAGAGCGTCGCTTCTGGTAAACATTGAAGAGCTTCTAAAGATTCAGTCAATAATTCACTGCAAAAATCAATATCTTCGCCAGATCTCCATGCTCTTTGTAAATAAGCAAATGAAAAGTTAAGCGCAGCTCGAGAACCAACTCGCGCCAAACCAGCCGTTGCTTTTTCACTAGGCTTTATTCTGAAAATTTTGCAATATTTTAATGAGGTTGGTTCCCATAGAATCCCATTATTTATATTTATATTTCAATTTTAGAATTATGCATTGGAAATAAATGAACTACTTACTTCTTCTGTATTTTAATTACAGCTTTAGGAGGAATTACTATATCTTTATTTTCCTGTGGTTTATGCCGTGATAAGGCAGTAAAGTATCTTCGGGCGATAACCAATCTTTGCCTTAGCCTAGTCGCAGAAAGAGTACTATTGGCAACTTCATGACACAAATTTCGTTGTTCTTTTATAAGAGATTCGATACATGACGTCAGTTCTTTAGATGCTAAAATAAGAAATAAAGTTATTAAAAACATTATTTTATGATAAATGTAATAATACTAAGTCATGTAATAGTAGAATAAAGCAAGTTATACATAAAGAGTATATCTACACTTTAATTTCTTTGAATTTTTTTTAATATAAATTATTTGAACTTAATTGTAAAAATATTTATTTTTCTTGGGTGATTCAGAATAATATATACAGCGTACATTATAAACATATGTAGCATACATTTATATAATATCACAAGATAACTATAGCATTATCATTTTGTTTTCTTGTTTCAATAAAAAAATAGAAATTATATATTTATATATTATTTTAAAAAATACTCTTATAATTAAAAATTCAAGCAATAAATCTTCGAAGGATATTACCAATTAAAATATCTTTTAAAATTATAATAAAATTACAAAAAATTACACTAACATGGTTGAGATCCCCATAACCAAGATTCTATTGTATATTCAGCTGGAATACATTTTTCTATTGTAACATTTGGCTCCTCCTCAAAATCTAATTTTTGACAAGGAATACAATTGCATCCACTTTGTGGACCACAAATCCCATCGCAACAAGGACAAGATAATACTCTCAAATTACAATAATAATGACCATTTTCTCCTGTGAAAAACATGATTAAAGGACAGAAGTTACAAAAGTAATCTAGTTAAAAATCTCCATTACCTTGTCTAGCAATAACACCTGCTGAATTCATTAAGCCATCGCTAAAGGCACCAACAATTTCTCCATCTCTAATCATTTCATTCCATAACTCAGCAAGCCCGTCTCTACAGAAAAAGCGTTGGAGGTCCATCTTGAGCCACTTGGCATCAAGACGAACCTCTGGTCTAACTGTGACGTTGAGTTGACCACTCATGGTTTTTCACCTTCGCTTCTTAATACTTAAGTAGATTTCTGCAAAATTACTTTGAATAATAAATAAGAAATGAATTATTGTTCATAATCATTTATTTATCCATAATATTTGTATAGAATATAAAAAGTTGTATGTGCCTTCATTATAGATATACAAAGGCCTTTCGAATATGCAATTGTTACTAGTAGGTTAGGGCTCTACAAAGTAATATTTTGCCATAAAGTCCAGTGATACCTACCTACGATGACTCCTCACATCTTTCAACTAAATTTTCGACATCTACCTCCTTGATATTTGCTACGAAAATTCCTTGTACTTTAAGCCCGTCAGCATCGACATTTTTACTGTTTCCGTAACTTTTGACAGGAGGGTGGTGGAGAAATCACAATACGATGAGGTGTTTGAAGTCAATAGTGGGGATAGAGCAGTAAACAGGGAGAGGTAAACCCAGGCGAAGGAAAAATTAAGTGAACACGGCGGATATAACATGTGCTTATCAATATGTATAATAATAAAATAAGAAATAGTGTATAGATTGTCGCGATTCTACGCACGGGTATCTATGCGTATCATTTGTATAATTCCGCTCGAATAATGCATAGATAATTGAAGGAAAAAAAATTGTTTTTCCGGCTAATGTACCGTTGTTGTAGGCGAATAAATTACTTTCTTCGAATGTTTATAAATTTTTTTTACAGGCTAATAACGCATAATACAGTTTCACGTAAATAATATTTTTAATTGGTCGAATAAATTTATTGCATTGCTTTGAGTATGGAATATCCCGGATTATACGGTCAAATATCTCTGTTGCGCATGCGTGCACTATTCTATTGGGTATAAATAATAGTTGATATTGAGAGGTAAATGTAGTAGAAGTTGGGCTTTCTTTGTAAGATATTACATCGATCGTCTGCAGTCAGATTACTTACGCTCCTTCCAACATAAAAATTAAACCAACAATAATATAAAGGAGCCTGTATGAATTTGATTTTTAGCACCATAATGATCGAATATTATACAATAAATTAAACACCCGTTAAAAGGATTTAACAAAGCGCAATAGAAATAGTATACAGCCAAGTCACGAAAGAGAATGTATTTTAATAAATTAAATAATTCATGCAATTTTATTATTGTGCGCGCAGTATCTCATTCATATATTATTAAGTGCACTGTAAATGCAAATTATAATTTTTAAGTAAAATAAAGTACGTTTTTGGAATATTTGAGAATGAACGCCTAATTGAATATAAAAATAGTGTTTATATAGACAATATAGTCATTTAATTTATAAACGGAATCGGCGATAAAATCGATATAAGGCATGTAAATATGAATGTCACTATTAATCTCTGATAAACATTAAATATAATTCTGGTATTAATAATGTTAATAATATATGTGTGGATGTTTATTATTTCAATATCGAAAAAGAAAAATTAAATTACAAGAATATTAATGAAGTAAATTATTGATATTTATAACACTATTTAGTTAAAGTGTTTACAAAAAATTTATAAAAGAAAAAAAAAAAAACAAATGCCGGAAACAAAAAAAATACTCAACAATTAGTGAATAAATATTTTTTTAAATAAATACTTTAGTAATTGACTTAAGCTAATACTGCATTTATAATGTATATATCTATATCTATATTTATATTTTTATATCTATTTTTATATCTGGCACTTATATCTATATAATTTGCATAGATTTTATTATCCACCAATTAGTATAAAAAGGTAATCTGAAAGAATCATGAGCATCCAGTCACTCAGGAGACGAGAATCATGAATATGACAAAGCAATATCTTCTAGTATTTTAAACGCCGAGAATTATGGGGATCCTGATACAGCATCCATTTCTTCTCTGACCATTAAATTGTAATCCGTACAAATTTGTGTAAGATAGGGTCATATAGCGGACCTGATAGTGAATATTGTCCGTGATCTTGTATTATTATATCTAATGCAATTGCCATTACAATCGACAAATATTTTGCATCTGTTTTTCTAATCATAAATTAATTATTATTTATCCATCTCCTCCCAGTCGAACTGCGACATGTATTTCGGTAAAATTCACGGTTCCATTATAACAAGTAATTAAATAGCCACTATGTTATTTATTAGATAAATTTGATATTAAATATTTGCAAATACCTTATTATTGCATAGACAAATATCATTTATAAATGGAAATATGTAATCATTTTAATTTGATTGTAATAATAATAAAAAAAAGATCATTATGTGACGTGCAAAATTACATTTTAGGTAAATCTTTTGAACGAACAAAAAAATAAAATAAAACATAAATTCAATTCATAATTTGATAATAAAATTACGTAGGCATACTATATAATAAAATTATATAAAATATAAGAAAAGTTTTGAAGTTAATAAAAGTAATATTATTTTTCTAATTCTCATACACTTTTTATCCTATGATTCCATTAGGAATATAGAAAATGGGTAATAATAGTACGTAAGTAGAACATTTCGATACAATGATCTATGAAAAATAGCTTATTCATTTAATAAAAATCAAATAAAAAAGTAAGTCAAACGTATTTTAATAATTTGCTTATTAAATAAAAATAAAGGAAATTCTTTTTATTCTTGTGTATAAGCTGATCTCCTTTCACACACACTCTCTCTCTCTCTCTCTTTCTCTGTTTAAATGAATTATGTTAATATTAATTAGAATATATACAATTTGTTAATGCTTTAAGAACGTAGGCTATTTTAAGATTCAGTGAGTCGTGGGTTTCAATCAAGTTTTTAAAAACATTTAAAATATAGGATAATTTTATGGCTGTTCAATAATACAATATAAATTCTATTTAAATATAAAAAGTACATAAATAATCTACATGTTTTGCAATCAGATTCAGATGCGTACTGAATAACGATAACTAATAATTAATTATTTATCGAAACTCAATTTACTTGTTACTTGATAGATAAAGTAAGAGTGATTGGTATCACTTTTGAAAGCAATAATCAACATTTAAAATTACCATCTTGAAATTTGAGCCGCCTGGACTAAATATAGATGTATGAACAATTTATCTATGCGCATGTATAGATGCATACACATGTGCATATGTAGAAACAAAATTAATGTACTAGTATACGATTTGTTAACACTTCAATATATATTTGTTTTACATTATACGTTATTTTTATTATTTGATGCGCTATGAAATGTATACTGAATATTATTATAGAAGAAAAGGTATTAAAAATACTTCAATTATTTATTTAGGAGCTATTTGCTTCATAAAATTTTTAACAATCTTTGACGTCGGACGTTGCATATTTGTTAACGTAAAATATGTTTAATAAAATTTATTAGTAATACAAAATCTACTAGAGTTTTATAAATTTTGAATATTAAAAATGGAGTATGAGGTACAAAAATTAATTAAAAAAACTGACTATTTAGTGTTTAGTCTTTAATGCATATTAAAATATCTGGAATCAATCTTCGGGTAGTAAATTTAAGAAAATTTACTTCGGTAACTAATCACTAGCACATTTCATAATGGTTTTTGAAACCGGAGGTTTTCATTTATCACTATAAATAACAGCCAACATTAGTGAATCGGCTATTGTCTGACTATCTACATCGAAAATATAAACTATAAAGTTATAGAAGAGACATACGGTTGCTTGTAACAATGAAGGTAGAGCGAGTATATTTAGGATATTGCGAACTTTATATTCCTCTGACCGTCAGAGAAAACCTTGCAATCACAATTCAGTCTTATGGCATCATCGACACTCAAAATTGTAATAATGTGCCTCTCAATTTATTTGGAGCGACATTATTGTTGGCATTTTGGACATTGATTGATTGATGTATTTTTATCGAGACTGTGTATAAAGAATGTATTTTTTTTTAGTTCTATCGTTTTTTTAGATTCCACTCTACTTCTGAAATCATTTGTTACAATTTAATAAAAACTAAGCATGACAAAATTTATAGATCTTGAATAAACTAATAATATTCAAATTTTAAAAATTCAGATGTATCTAATGTGTTATTAAATTTTACGAATGAGTTTTTAAATAAATTAATAGCATGAATACCATAAAATATTGATGCAATTATTTAATACAGGAATACATAAAATGATTGATTCAAATTTACGATGTAAAAATATGTACTGCACTAAATAATCGTTTTATTATAAAATCTTGACCAATAATAATCGGTTAAAGTTTGATAATACTTACCATTTTTTCGATTAATTTGATCATAATATCAATTTATTATAAAGCTTATGAGATTTAAAAGTATAATAATGTTACTACTAATTTAAAGCAATATAAACATTAAAACAGTAAATACCTGTTCAATAATTTATAAAACAATTTTGCATATTTATATTATGAAAGAAAACTTTAGGTGGTTAGTAGAAGTTTTGAAATGTTAGTTTCAATTTAAATATTGAATAGTTAAAATGTTTAACTAGCTAAGGAAATTAAAGGTAAAACAAGTTTAGAGACAAAAAAATAAATTTTTTAAAAAATCTATTCAATTTTATTTCGTTGATTTTAAAAAATAGACAATAGTTTTCTTTATGTAGGATATATGTAATTACGCTGGATTAATTTTTTATTTAACAATAAACACCAATTTTGTTTATGTGTACGACAAACACAAATGTAGTGAAACCATTTTCTAAGCATATTTTTAATTAAAAACATGAAAATGCATAAAAAAAATTAATTTTTTTATAACAAAATATAATTTCAATTTATCGTTAATACAAGTAAACATTTTTTTTAAAATAATAACACAATATTTATTACCAATCCAGTATAATATATAAAAGAAAATTAACAATTTTTATTAAACAACAATTTATTAAAATAAATATCTAATTAATAAAAAAATTGATATCAATATATTAATATAAAAAATCATTTTACAAAGTATTTTAAAGATTTCTCAACGCGTCTTATAATATTTTTATGTGAATATAATAATAAAACTACAAGAAAATTATAAAAGTACAAAGGTTGTAAATAAATAAGAATGACTGAATAATTGATTACAGTTACAATACATTTTTATTTATTAGCATATTGCAATTCCTGTCCCTGCATTTTCTACAAATTTGTACATTGCTTCTATTACCATGTAAAGTACGTCGTACAAAGCCCCATCACTGAAGTACCCCTGACGAAACTACTAAAATTACCCAAAAAATGCGTCATTGATTAAACAAACTCGACTATGACGACTTCATCCATAAATATAAATGTTAAATAAATAAATAAATAAATATATATATATATATATATATATATATATATATATATTTATATATATAATAAATTTCACGTGGCAGCAAATAATTTAATTTACTTAGAATCATGTACTTAGGGACAATTTTTCTTTTTTTCAGAAGTTATTCTCGTTCAATTCCAATTTTTACTCAAGTTATTAATTCAGTTCTACATAACATTTCATTTAAAGACAATTTTTATATCTCAAGCGATTTAAAAGCTATTGAAAGTAATCAGTGTTTTTCACATGATCAAATAAATCACGTCGGCGCTACGAAAAGATATAAAAAATGCACAGTGACCGTAGAAATAGATCCAAATATATTGCTCAGCATATATACAATTCATCTTTCTATTCGTTTATATCGTAAGCATAAACGAGGTCGTGAACCTTGCCGCATAATCAATATCACTCAATAATGCGTTGAAGGAATAAAAATTTTTAATTTACATACAATTACACGTCATAAAATATTAGGACGGCGGTATAAGATAAAATAATAATTCACTCTATAACCCTATTCGATATTTTACATGTTAATTCCCGTTACTTTCTAAAACCATTTTTTTTAGAATAAACCGCCCAATCAAACAATAACAATTAATAGTAAAATTTTTTGTTACAATATTCATTTTTCAAACATTTACCTACGCATAGTAGGAAGGTGGAACAGTTAAATCCTGCATCACTGCAAATTGCTCTTCGGTAAAATTCACTGCTAGACCTTGAAGACCCGTCCATCCATCGCAGTGCGTACGTTTAAAATCATTGAGTGTTTTACGTATTGTACTCTATAATCGAACAAATTTTAACATATCAGCTAAAAAAGTTGAACGGATTTTACATTTATTTTAAAATTCTTGATAAACTGTGCGTATTATTTATGTATTTATTTTTTTAAATATTTTATATATATATAATCTTAGAAAGTTTGTTATTGACTTACAGGTATCGGTTCAGGATCATTCAGATGAAAACTGAGACATTCAAAAATTGGTGGAATATGCTTAGGAACATCATACGGATGGGCCTGAATGAAAGCACATAATCCAAGAACACCAGCGTGACGTAAACGGAGGGCACTTAATAGCTTGGCATTATTAGCAACATCTTCCGGGTCTTTTGATAATCGTTTTCTTTTATTATCAAGTTTTATTTTAGCTTTCTTCTTAAACTCTTCCTGGAATTGAAAATTATATATATATATATGTATATGTATATATGTATATATATATATGTATATATATACACATACATATACATTTATATACATAATGTGCAATTAATTCAATAACGATTTACATAGACATTATTATTTTAAAAATTAAATGGAGTCAGTGCATTATAATATTAAATTTATCTCTTGATCATTGACCTTACTAAATTTATATAAAATTACATTTTTATGATTATTAAGTGATTAGTTAATAGAGGAATTTGATTCATATTTGATAATCATCATAATAATTATTCAAATTTTTATCAAATATGAATTAACATATTTACCAAATCTTTGTATTATTAGAAAATTATTTTTCTTTTTAGAATTTTCGATTTTATACTCGAATATTCATTATTTATCACATTAATCTACAATATAAAAAATAATATAAACAATTTCAAATATATTACTTCTATTTAAATATAATAAACAATTCAAAGTTTATGTCATCATTCAAAACAGTGACGAAAAAAAACAATAATATTTGCAATAATAATTACCGATGTTACCTTTAGTTTAAGGCAACCAATTCAATTGTCTTTGTTATTTCAGACGTATTTTAAATAAAATGAATTATTCAGATCTAAACAGTATTGCAGTATTTTATTTTGGGATTTGTGCATTAAAAAAAAGCAATAGTAATTTATATTAGTCTTTAATTTAAATATAATCTTTTAACATTTTTAAAAAGGAAGTGTTCCTATTTTTAGATATAAAAAAAAAGCATAGAAAAAATATCAAAGCGACTGTCTGTTACACACGCACACACACACGCACACACATAGGTATGTATGTGTATATATATATATATATATATATATATATATATGTACGTATAAATGCATAGACAAATAATATTCCCCATAGATAAAAAATATAAACTAATTTAAATATACATGTGATTTAAAAAAATTATTCAATTATATATTAAGTCATCGTTTATACGTGATTAAAAAGTTAGAATTCTTTTATAAAATTATCTCACTTTTGAAAAAGTTTGGCTATTTTTAATTTTTGTACATATTATTTCATTATTTCAATTTAAATTCTGCAGGATACAATAAACGTAAGACATTCTTAATTCATTTTATTAATCAAATTGAAATACTTTATTGTTACAAAAGCAATTGATAAGAAATACTTATTGTTATTAAAAAGTTTGGTATTAATATATTTTTATATGAAATAATAATCTAAAGTTATTTTTATTTTTTTGTTTTTTGCAAAAGCGCTTTAGCATTTGATCAATTGTTTTTATTTACACTTTTTTTAGAATTTCTATTTTAATGATAGTATAATATTGTATGCTGAAATAATTTTATAAAAGTTCTTTATTAAACAATTGTATTACTTTCAAATTTGACAAGTTAATTTAAGAATTTGTCATGCATTTAGCAATAAACAAAACTCATAATTATTGCCTTTCCATTATTGTAGCTAATTCAATAATATTATCATTTTGTAGTACAAAAATGTATTAATTAAGCCTATTAACTAACAGATTACTGATTTAAACATTAATACTATTTTTTTAGAGTAAACAAACTTAGAATTTCCTAATCCAAGCTGCAGACTTTAGACATAAAAATATTATGATTATTTGTAACACTAAAA
>JAPYYT010003873.1:0-11402 GCA_030522565.1 Ceratosolen corneri | reverse complement strand
TTGTATACACTTAAATATATTGCTTATACTTATTCAATAAACTACGTTTCAAGCACATTACTCCCTCGACTTGTATATTTGAATCTCATTTCTATCATCTTCTTTCCACTATCCGTCTCTCTTCATTCACACGTTGGAGAGAGAATTTATACGCGGGTAAAAAACCCGAACCACGTGCATTCTAGATGTTTATAACATTTTGTGATATTTGTATTAAATAAATATACTTAATTAGTAATACGAATTCATGATTTTTCTATTATTCAATTTTATTATTCATTGGGTTTAGTTATTTTATTTTATGTTATTTGATAGTAATTTATAATTTATTTTTGAAATTATTAAAATTTTATAAATTTAAAAAAAATTAATTTTTTCTTCAACTTCAAATGTTACAAATTTTTTTACATACACGTCATGTTCGGAAATTAAGTCCGAGAAAACACTCTCCCAAGTGGAGGGAGGGAGAGGCGGATAGTGGAGGTAGAGAGATAGCAGGGTAGAATTAAACGGAGGCAAAGGTAGTGTGGGTAATGTTGGAAAATGGTGTTTATTTAACGTATTGAAATATAATGCTGTCCTTAGACGTTGTGGTATAATTATAATGCTGTTTTAATTTAGAATTACAGATCTTGAACTATCTTAACATTCAGACATGAATCGAACACCGCGATAGCTTGACGTGAGTTTACAAATATGTTGAGTTCCATGAGTTTAATTAACGGTTGCTTATTTCCACGCGGACGCAATATTCAGGCGTAAGTTGAATCTTACTAAGCATCGACTTGTTGTGTTCCTTTAGATCAACAGGGTTTACCTGCTGGTCTGCGTGTGAGCTTACTGGATTATTCCGCTCGTGCTTGTTTGCGTCTTTCCTTGTGTGCTACGATTGAGTATTGGCGACCGTCTCTCCTTTGGTCGCGTTGAGTTTGTAGCACAGCCTAGAACTCGTTGCTTCCCTTTCAGTGTGTTCCTTGAAACTTGATGCCTCACTCGTTCACACTGATCGCAGAGAAGCTTTTCACTATACACAACTTTGTATTGAGAGATTACAGGTCAATGAATCGATACTATAATTCTGAAGACCAAAACGGAATCTGAGGCAACGCGTCGAAGTCGCTGTACTTAAACTCTTCACCCCGCTCTTTGCGGGGGGACTTTTTTCGCACATCTATGAGAGTCGGAAATTTCGGTCATTGGTTAAGAGCTAATTATTCAGTTGTCATTGATGTCCTTTGATCGGTAGTGTGTACGTCCTTTTAGGCGGTAGAGGAATCGAAGCGGCAGTCGGCCGCACGTTGGAGCGCCGGATCGGGGCGTAAACCTTGTCCCGACGTTTCGGCCCGTGACATCGCTTGATGTTTACACTATTCAAAATATGCATCTATCTTGTGATAAACAACGTACGGTATTTGACAACTGCGCGTTAATTCCTGGAAGGATTTGTCTGATGCTTTTATGAGACGCGCCTTGCAGAGCACATGATGGTCATACAGACCATCGAAGACCTTTTGAGTACAATGCAAGGATAACTCGACCGTTTCAAATCACCGTCAACTCGAAAAAATATATATGAAATATTATTTCAAAATTCGGTGGATCTTCGGGGACATCGGGCAATCATAAATATAAAAAAATTCAAACCAAAAATAAAGAAACAATATTATTTAGGGATTCTCTTTTTTCTAATCGGTTCTCGAACACGTCATGTTATTATTTTTAATTATAGATTTCTATTTATAATTTATCGTTATTTAATCAATTTATTTCACTTCTTTATTATTATTTTGCTATAATTTTTACATTAAAATCCTCTAATTATACTAATTACATGTAGCTTATGTCAGTGCTTATACCACTACTTATGTACATATGGTAATGTATATACGAGTATGACTTATCCTTTCTACTATATTAAGTATTAATTGTCTAGTATATAAATGTCTAGTATATAATTGCACACTGTAATATTACAATTCGTTTATTAATAAGTTTTTTAATAATTTTATTAATATACAGTTTTGATAATTACAAAATTTCTTAATATTTTTCTACTTTTCAGTAGAAAGAGGCAGATAGCGAAAGTTAAAGGATGGTAGTGAGTGTTATAAAACCGTTTTATTAACAATTACATAATGAAAAATATAATATTGTTCTCATGTCAGAGTAAAAATAAATTCCATATATCCTCGTTGATAATTGTAAATTGATCACCGCTCTATATGAGAATGAGGTTCTATTTGTCTCGATCAGTTGTAAATTGATTACCAATTTATATTCGTAGGTAATATTGTCTAAAAACTTGACTTCTTGTCTTAGGTGTTGTAGTATGAATGTCATTAAAATTATTATATGAATTTCATTGTATGTTTGGATGCAACAAAGTAATTATTATTATGTCGTAATTACTATTATGTGTAATATTATGTGTAATTTCTATTATGTTGGCGTGTGTGGATGCACTGAGAATGCCAGCTTGTGTCGTTACCACTGTAATCACTATAATAGAATCTCCTCGTTTGCGGATATCACTGAAAATGCTAGTTAGAAAAATTTGCACATTTAACCCATGCGATCATATTTATAGCTTTATTGGTGAGGTGCAAGTGCAATTCGGCGGTTGAAAAATGACTGTGAAATAGAGTAATTTTTTATAAGTGCTTGTTACTATGCACTTTGGTCATTGAGCGGAATGGAGGTTGTTCAACGAAATTTCACAACTATAAACATACAAGAGTACTAACGAGATTCCCGTGTAATTTTGAACAAACAATTATTGTTATATCATTTCTTTTTAATTTAAATTATTACAATAAAAATATTAAAATCATACATTCATTACATAGTTGTTATATTTTTTAAATTTCCGACCAATATAATTACATAAATATTAGTATACAAACACTAATACTATTCATTTTCTATATAATATCAATAAAATAAAAAAAAACTAACAGAACTTCTATTTAATATTACTATAAATTTAAATATATAGTATATATTTATAAATATATAATATAAATATATAATTAAATATATTTAAATATATAGTTAAATATAAATTTAATATTTAGTATCTCATTTATAAAACTTTAAATTTTATTCAATATTAACATTTATTTAAATTTATTAAACTTTAAAATATTTAAAATATATGATTATAGTAGTTCAAAAGTTGAATTTTGATAATACTTTACCATAAATATTTCTCTTTATTTATTAATTGGTTACAGATCTAAACCGGTCATTTTATTTTGTTTTTCTTTAATATATCTACTTATATGCTTGATGTTTATATAGTTAGCAATTAAACTTCCATCTTATTTTCAATTCGTTGCTATATATGAACTTCCTTATAAGTTATTAAAAAGTATAATAATTATTTTCTAAATATTTCCCTATTATTTTTATTTTTCATTTATATTAAATTTAAAAATCTTGTATTGCAGTTTTGAATTAATTTTTTTAGATCACTATCGATATACTTTTTCATGTATGTTAATATTAAATAGTTAGATACTGTTATTTACTATTAGTTTTTTCAAAGATGTTTTCGGTTTTTATTTTGCAACTTGAATAAAGGAGTATCTTTTTTTTTAATTTTACTTTTGTGTATCGATATATGTATAATGATGATCATATATGTATAAAACATAGAACACATATAATTATGGTATCATAAAAAAATATTTTTTATGCCAAAAATATTTTTTCATTTTTGATTAATATTAGTATTATTGTCATACTTTTGGTATATTCTGAATTAATAAAATCGATTATTAACCTATAATTTTATTAAGCAAAATAGAAATATATAGGTTGACATTAATTCATCTTAAATGAAACTTTGTCACTATAGTCGATATATTCCTAGAACATCGTCTTACACTTTTATATGTATAATTGCTAACAAAAGTAATATATTGAAATTTAAGTTTCTGTTTAAAATTAGTTATTAAAATTAATGAAATATATCTATGTAGACATTAAATTAATAACTTAATTGAATAAGTAATTATAAATGTTGTTTTTAATTTTATACTTTATGAAAACCCAATAAAACTTACGTGGAATACAACTACCAAACTTTTCTGGAAATTGAGTTATTAAGTCATCATTTATTTGATCCTTCATAGGTCCAAGAATAATGATTGGTCTTGCATAGTTGATTTTTATTTTTTTAACTTTATCATATGTCAAAATATTTTCTTCACTACCTAATATACATAATAAATAAAAATAAATTTATTAAACATATATAAAATAATAATTATATAATATATATTATATGTATTTGTTTAGGAATTAATCCAATGTGTAAATTCTCCCCAAGATATTAAAGAGGAGAGGCCGATAGTGGACGGGGAGCGTTAGCAGCAGATATCAAAAGAAAGTTTACGAAAGATGTATGTAACTGTAATAGCGTTTATTGAAAGTGCTCAAGAATCCGTATAATAAACCAATCGTCTTGTCCGCGCCGTGTAATCTGATCATTAGTGTTTACGAATATAACAGTGCAGTGGTTGAGAGGGCCGACGCACTCCCTACAGCTGAAGTGAAGTCAGTTTGTCAACACAGGGTTGATAGCACAAGTTATTGAGCATCAACGTAGGTTTTGGAACGCTGAGGCAATTTCAGCAAGAAACACGAGGGGAAACCGTCCCTCTTACGCGCTCTATACCTGAGATTTGTTATATCCATATACAATAGAAAGAGAATAGTCGCATCGCGGATTCTCAACTTACAACTGATTCTCCGTTCACGCGTCGAACTCGTTATCACTCAACATTCACGGATCGTTCGCGAGTGGTAGCTATTACATCCATACTTACACACACACACACACACACACACACCAATTAC
Source organism: Ceratosolen corneri (assembly GCA_030522565.1). NCBI lineage: Eukaryota > Metazoa > Arthropoda > Insecta > Hymenoptera > Agaonidae > Ceratosolen > Ceratosolen corneri. The sequence continues at coordinate 6,539 of JAPYYT010003873.1, read as the reverse complement.
AAAATAACTAAATAACTGTTACAACCGTTGTATAAAATAATAGATAGTTCATCATTAAATAATCATAGCCAGCATACACGTGTTTAACAATTTCATCTATCCTGCCATCAACATCAATCCTATTATATTCACACTCTTCATCATCAGGGAGAACATACAGTCTACTAAGGTAACACCCCTATTAATAGGCCATCGGAACAGGTAAAGCTGAGCCCACGAAAGCTAGGTAGAGGGTACCTCAACAGAAAGTAATATGCAGCTTATAATATTGAAATTTATTTTTATTTATATTGACTTGAAAATTTATTATGCCTTGATAATATGTTGGAAATTAAAATGTCTTGATACTAATTATAAATTAAATATCGTAACACTTGAAAGGAAAATGGTAGCTTGATGAATTAATTAATTAATGAACTACTTTCCTGTTATTTTTATTAATTAAATATTGCAGTAGTCAGTTGTAAGTTGAACGCCGCGTTGATTATAATTCACGCACCGTAGATGTTGTAGTTAATTAAGTCCCTCTTTTTGTGCTGGACAGCCAGTTGGAAGTTGAACGCTGACTTGACAATCATTCCCGCGTACCGTAAATGTTGTCGTTGATCGAGTTATCCAAAGTCGTAGTACAATCTGAAACGGAATTCACTCCTCGAAGGAACTCCTTAGAAGTTCTTGCAAGAACTCGAAGTACAGAATCTTTTGATTACTTTAACTCAAAAAGAAGTGACCGGAACTAACTGATATTGAATAAAACTGATTTGTTGCTGCGGCAACAAATTAAATTGATGTCTGGGTCCATAGGAGGAAAGCTAGAAGGAAAAGTTAACGAGAAAAAACTGCCTGTTGCTACTCGTGCAGTCTGTTGTTGCTGGTATCACCACGCCTTCCTAGGGTATACTCATAGAGTAATTTTCTTGAGAGTAGGAAAATATGAAGCTCGGTTTTTGTCAGTACTTTTTTGTGATTGGTGTACTGAATTGCTACAGAGGTGACCCGGGCAGAGCCTAGTGAGATGAATGAGTGATTGTCTTACTGTTAAAAAGTTGCACTGATAGTCATTGCTGTACAATAAACAAAGTATAAGTCTTCCTTATTTTTTGGTAAGACCGGCAAGACTAAACCAGGGGGGAGGGTTCAGCGCAAAGTGTCAGTGTTAGAATTTTTATAGCGATTGATATTACTTTATCTGGTACTGAGGCTTTTGAAACTCTCCTAATCCGAGACAAAGGTTGTAAACAGCTGTTGCTACGTGATCGTAACACGACACTCGGGAATTTTCATACAAGGCAAAGGTTCTTGCAAACATCTGGCAAAAAGTTATCTTTAGTTTTTTTATTATATTTTTAATATTATAAAAATTAATTTTTGTAATATAACAACTATTCTTATCTACTATTTATGTATAATATGGAATGTACTACGGAATCTTGTTTAAAGAACTATTTTTATAGTTTGTCCTTATAAATAGTTCATACTTACGATATAAATATTAGTAGGTAATTTAGAATATTTACACATAAATTAAGTTTTGTAATTTTTTAAGAGTATTATTAGTTCTTAACATATATCTATCGAAATAAATACAAATAAATATATAATAGATTTACACCTTACAATTATAAATACTTTTAACTAATTATATGATTAAATTTGTTTCCACTTTTATATTTCATAATTTTAAGAAGAAATGTCAAGTATTAAGTTTTTTTATAAAGAAAACCCATATATAAATATAACTGTATGCAACTAAATTTATTTATCTACTTAAAAAGTTTCAGAATTTTTCAAAGTCTGCAATCACCACCTTTCATTCTGCATTAGCATATATTACTTATTATCGGTATCTGTGACTACTATTTCATTATTGAAAAACAAACTGTTTAATTATGTAGTAATTATATTAGCACGTTTATGACTTTGATTTCTTAACAATAAATAGTATGTTCAATAGTATGTTAATGATTCTGGTGTTTTTCTATATCCTTAATTGAGACTATGTTTACCTCCGCGTGTGTTCTTAAAGTACTCATTTGCTTTCATTTGAGTTATGCTTTACCAGATATACGATAAGTTATTCAAATTCTCATTTTTTATCGTATATATTCTAGTTTTAATTACACTGTATTCTATCTTATTAGTTACAGGTTTTACTGAGTTTATAGTCATTCTTTGAGATTAATTTTGCCAATAAATTATAAAGCCATTCTATACTATATATATAGAGTCATTTTGAAATATCATTATAAATTTTAACTTCTATCTAACTTATAATAACGATGTTGATCAATTACCATGTAAAATTACGACTTTTACGTTAGCTCTACGACTAATGCCACCATTATAACATAATTTTAAAAGTTCATATTTTCAATTTCCTTACCTTATCAATTGATAATTGAACATAGTCATTATTATTATTCGAATTAATCAGTGAAATATTAATTTGCTTACGAGAACAATATTTTTCACTGCTACGCATATTTTCAATTTTTGGTCCGCTATCTGAATGGGTGGTATAACAACTCGTATTTCTATATTGAAATCGCCAAAACATCTATTATATTTACTTAAAAAATATTTATATAAATTCTACACAAAAATAAAATTATTATAATTGCTTATTTTCAATAATTAAGAAAAATCCGAAATTGATAAATCTTGTTAATTCATAGCATGTATCTAACTTATTGCATTTAGATATAGAGCATATTTCAATAATTTTTTAATGTTAAAAATAAAACGAAAATTTGAATGAAATAAAGAACAAATTTTGCTCATATTCTTAAACATTTGTTTTTTAATAATGGATTGACTAACATTTATTTAGGATTTTAAAACGCTCATGCTTGTTTGATACAGTTTCCTTTGTTTTTATTATCAGTGACAATTACTCATACTCAGTTTAAGACTCATATTCATTTTAAGACTGTTCGATATTCTGTCAATCTCATGTGAGTTTAGAATCACGATCTTCTCTTTCTTAGAATGCTCACGCGACTCAAGTAGAAAATATAAATACAACAGGCCGAAAGAAGGCATGGGCAGTTCAGTTCGGATATAGCGATCAGACCGGTCATACTTACTTATTGTTCCCAGTTCTTACCATAAGTTATATTCAAGCGAGCAGTCATATTAAAATCTGTGTTATCTCGATTCATTTCAGTTGACACCCAACACAGCAATAAGCGGACATTAAGACTAACAGGAGCGGATCTAGATTTACGCCATTTTTACTCTCATGCATCAGTTCACATAGTGCAACATTTATACCAGCAAAACCCAGCACAATCAACATTCAACTATATTCTGTAATTACTCCGCATCTATTTATATATTTATAATTTAATAGACCTAATTTTAGTCTCTAACGACAAGATCTGCTCAGTTAATACATCCATTTTTATCACCTCTCCTTTCACTATCTGTATCTCCTGATTACATCTGGGAGAGATAACATACACGGAAAAAATCCCGAACAAAGACACAACAGAGAAAATTTATGAGTAAATCTAAATTTTTAAGAAATCTCGAGTTTTACGAATAATGATTAGCAAGATTATTTTTCTAATTTCTAGATAATTTTTCAATAGATAAAATAATGGTGAAAAGTATTTCCAATTTTAAAATTATGTTTCTTTTTAATAATAATTTACAATTATTACATATAAATAATGGTATTATTTCAATAACTTTTTTGCATTGTTAAGTTTTTAACATAGTAAATAACCTTTCATTATTTAAAATTTTCATTATTTAAAATTTATTAAAATTTCTCCATTTTTCTTAATACTTACATAATTGTTGATTGGTTTCTTCATCTACATCTTTTTCTAAATAAACTAATGTTAATTCTTCCATATAAGGTAATTCTACACGATATAAAATTTCTTTGCTGCCATTATCTAAATCATTTGTAAATTAAATAATGGTTAGTATAAAAAATATTAAGTTTATTATATACATATGTAAGAATAATTTTAGGAAGAAAAATTTTACGTTATTTCTTTTTTTCAAAGCAACAGAATTAGTCTAAATATAATTTTGATTACATAAACAGTAATTTTTATCATTTATATTTAAAAATTTTTTTCATTCTATTATATATATATATATATTAAAATAATTAATAACTTAGATTTAAATATACGGTATCACAAAATTTTTTTATCAATACAATATTTTTCGTTATTTTTTTTCTTGAACACATAATTGTTATATTGCAATTAAGATTTTAGAGTTTAATTATCTTTTAGACTTCTTCCATACTTTGCATAGTACAATACATGCATAAATATGTTATTAAATGAATACGTGTTAAATAATTTGTACTAATATTGTATTATTATATTTAAAAATTAATTTTTTTACATATTAGGAGTGAGGTAATAAACTTCAGTTATTAATGATATAAGTACTTATTTTACATTTTCATTATTAACAAAAGTTTTAAATTCAAATTTTTATTTATAAAATTATTATTTAATAATAGATTATTAATAAATGTTGATATAATTGATAATTATTTAAGAAGATTAATTCAATTTCTTATGAATTGATGAACATTTAGGCATATAATGTTTTAATAATCATTTTCCATCAGAATCTATAAGCTTTCTTCAACTCAACGAGTTTCTATCACCATTAATAGTATTCGTTATTACTTAACACATTCTTTTTTAAATTCAGGTTCTTTTTAAAGTGTTTTAAAATATTTTATTAAAAGATTTTATAAAAAATATTGCTTTTGATAATAAGAGATTGTTTAAAATTCGGTTAGATTCGCAATTATATAGTTAGATTAGTCCCTCCACACTATTTCTTTGTTTGAAAATTCTTTAGAATATCTTTAAAATTCTTAGAATATGTTTATGATTGCCAGATGTACCTCTAAAGCCTACGAATACTAGTAGAAAATACATCGAGTAACCTTTTTTAACCTCTTTATAACTCTGTTTACGCGGGTTGCACCTCGAAAACACTACGATAGTTAATATGACCACCACGTGTCTTGCAATACGAGCGTAGTAAAATAAATGGACAAAACCTTCTAGGAACTCACGGGTAGTTGTCACACTTCGTGTTTTTTTTTATAACTTATCGATACTTATTTTGAAAAGTGACAACAAGCGATGGCCCAGCGGTCCGATGTGCGCCTGGCCACGGCGGCGGTCAGACTTCATCACCACCACCACTAGAAAAAGGAAATAAATGCTTTCTAGGTTGTGCTACTCGCTAGACAAGATTGAAACACACGAGGGGGTTGACGGCATTCAATCAACCTTTGCGTCAAGGATATCCACAGGCAGGCATGCGAGGTGTGAACGCGGAAGCTGCTGCTGATACTTAATTCAAATTGAGCAATCGCAGGTAACCCCTGTTGAAGCACTTAACTAACACAATAATTCCAAGCTTTGCAGTAAGCAATTTACGCCTGAATATTGCGCCTATGTAGATGAAAATGACATAATTAATAATTATATAAAATCACTCCAAACTACGCGGTATTCAATTTACACCGGAATATAGTGATAGTGCGGAATCTACAATTCAAGATAAAGACAGTATTATATTTTACTTATATTCAATAAAAACAGTTTCACAGTATTTCATACACCCTCTTCAACTGCATTTCTTTCTACTCTGCCATCTCTCCCCTTCCATTATCTGTCTCTCTTCCACATCACCTTGGGGAAAGTTCATACTCGGATTAATTTTCGAACAACAATGTTTATAATTAAAATACTAAATAATTTGATATTAATTACAATTTCTATAAATATTATAATTTTTTCTAAACATCTATACGTAATAATTCATTACTTTTCTTATTATTCTCATAATTAGAAAAGTATACGCTTAGAACTAAATATTATTTAGCAAATACATACATTTTATTTATTTAAATGTTAAGTGTGTATAATATTTTTATTAATGAGATAACAATGTCAATAGAAATATACATTTTTTTATATTTAAAATAGTGTTTAAAATTTTAATTTTTATAATTAGCAGCTTTTAATTATGTGCATGGGTAATAAAGTTATAATAATTTTGCATGCATAACAGTCATACTGAAATAATTTTTATTTTTATTTAAATTTGTTTTAATTTTTCATGAAATGTATAGTTGATAATTTACCTGCTTTAATGTAATTAAATGTTTACTCTAAAACATAAAATGACAATATCTTCTTCTATTTGTAGATAGTAACATCTGCATATATTTTATTACACATTGTTCGCGATTCCGACAGAATCTCGAGTAGTCACTAAATAATACTTATTTACTTTTGAATGTGACTCTTGCTAGAATATTCAGTTAACATCTTACGAATATTATTTTTAAGTCTTTCTGTTGGAATGTCTCATATTCCGTGATTGCCATACTTTGTTTACAATCCCAGTGTTTCCAGGAAAAGCGCAGTAAGCTCATGAATTGCAAAGCTCTTGGCAACACAGCCCCCTCCCTCCGTCGTCTCAGTCTTCATCCCTTACCCCTTGCCTAAAGGAGGCGACTTTCTTTGCTTTTGTATTTC
>JAPYYT010003872.1:0-13405 GCA_030522565.1 Ceratosolen corneri | reverse complement strand
CCGGAACCCCCCCCCCCCCCCCCCCCCCCGCCCCCCATCTCCCTGCCGATCTAATGCCTCTATAAAAGGAACTCTCCAACTTTTTGTTGCAGGACACTCTCACGGGCCATTGCGCTAAAGTGATGGCGGCCAAGTTTCTCGGGGAGCCCTCGAAGGTGGTAACCGGCGGCTACGATCGCACTTTGAAGATCTGGGACCTCCGCAGCCGAGCTTGTAAGTCTCACCCACGCGCGCACACACCCCATCCCATCCCATCCCCTCATTTCGACACTTTCATTACCAGTGGAGGTGCCTCGGAAAATTATTATTATCCGCCGCTTCCGAACTTTCGACTCCAGTCATGCCCGCCACGATAAAAACCCCTCCACTTTGCCGGCGATTTCCCGCCTTGCGGCAATTATCTCGGACTCTAATGCGCACACTCGCCTCGATTTGCTGCTGATCGCTTAGAATGATATAAGTGCTGGGGGCGCCCCGCAAGAGTCCAGGCAAGTCCTTTGGCCAGTGGCTCGCGATAAATTTGCCAGCCCCTCGTGTCTATTTAATTAAAGGCCCACGAGATATAACCGGGTTATCTAAAATCACGAAAGACTGGTCGCTCGAGTGGCCTCGGGCGCCCCGCCTCATTACAATAATTGCTGGCAATTGCGCTCCGTCGCGTCCGCGTGAACGGAAATTTTGGCCGCCGCTAGTGGAAAATCATTGACGGCACGCGAAAACTCCTTTACGCCGAGTCTCTGACGACTTTCAATTCCATTTTTATTGGCGGGAGTGGTTTACCTACAGTTCGGCATTTTCGGCATAATTAGCCGGAGGGGAAGGGGAAGGCGTTTGCGGGGCGATTGGCACGCATATTTCAGGGGCATAATGAGCCCTCGTGGTGTGCGAGGCCGAGGTACAATAGCGAGTATCTCGTTACTTTCGCGGCCTTTCATTTGCGCATTATTGAATTATTAAGCACATCGGCCTCATCTTAAAATTAATGGACAGCTCGTCTAAATTGGAAAATACTTGCATTCCTCGGCTGCGCGATTTTAATGAGAAACTTTGGGGGAGCTCGCGAGCTTGAGTACTGCCGCGCCACAATACACACTCGAGGCTGCAAAATTAAATCATAGTTTCGGCTTTAATATAAAGGCACTCGTTACATTAGCCGGCCGAAAGCTCAAATTAAGGATGATTTGCAAGGTTTTCTATCGCGCCAAGTGGCCGCCGAGCACTTCATCGCTCCGCCTGTTGAAGCGAATCGATCGTCGCGAAAAAGTGCGGACCCGGCAAGCAAACCTCCAAGCATATCTGTGCATTTCTGCCGTGGATTTGACGTTTGAATGCTTAAAAAAAAAAAATTGCTTCAACATTTGGTCGTCGAGCCGAGAATTCAGAGCTCCTCCTCCACCTCCTCCTCCTCCATTCGCCGCCAATTTGCTAAGGCGACGGAGAATCTTCCTTCTTTGCCGACCTTTCGCTCAATGAGCACAACAAGGCACTCTCTCATTCAATATTCTCGTGCCTCCCGTCCGCCTCCCGTCCAAACAGCCCCCGACAAATCAATCCGACGCTCGAGTGCACAGAGTGCCGGGGGACCTCACCTTGTAAATAATATGTCGAAGAAGCCGCTCTTCCATCACCGTCGCCTAATCTCCGCCAATCGACGATTTCTTAAGTAGCGCTGCCCGCAAAACCTCGACCTCCCTCCCTCCCCTCCACTCCACTCCGCCACTCCACCACTCCACTCCAGTCCCCAATAATCGCGCCAATTTCTCTCTCGAGAAGTCAATCCGTCACTCCCGTTGCCCGGGAAATGCTCCATAGCATTGGGTCGGCCAATGGTGAATAAAGAGCCGTGATATCGAGGTAAAATAATAGATAACTCGCAATTTCATAACGGACATTCGAGAGTCCTCGGCGAGTGTTGCCAAGTATTTGTAATAATTTATTGGGACGATAGGACGTCTCGTCTGGCGGAGCAAGTTTTCCGAGGTGAGTTGGGCAAGGCACGCTGGGGGGGGGGGGGGGGGGGGGGGGGGGGGGGGGTCGGGGGGGAGGGGGGGGGGGGGCGGGGGGGGGGGGGGGGGCCGGGGCTGAAAATAAGATAAACTTTGTTGTTTAGGAAGTTGGCAAGAGAGAAACTTGAGAAAATATCGATAAATCGCTGGCAAAGAATAAATCTGCTTTGGAAAAATCTACGTGAAACGCTGCCTCTCCACCTACCACCACCCGGCGAGATTTGACACAAAAGTTTCTCTGAAGATGCCGCCCCCCGCGCTTTACAAAGGACTGGCCCCTCCGATAGTGGGCTAACGGCTATCTTAATGAATATCTCAAATTGCTTTTCGCTCTAATGAAAAGGTTATATAGCACCTACTTTTCTTCTTCTTCTTTTTTTTTTTTTCATGCCTCTCAACATAATTTATTTCCTCGCCCCGCGTAATTAAAACGCAAGTGTTAAAAGTTTTCTTATTCGCTCGGTGTAACACTCGGCTCCCCGACACCCAACACTCAACCTCCCGTTACAATCGACGCGAACCAGTCTCGAGCAGTCACAAGAGCTGTAACGACATAATAACAACCCGAGGACGACATCCTCCAACCCATTCCCAACAACAACAACTCGATGCTCTCTATCAACGACATATTCTCATTACTTGCCACCGAGCACATTGTATGAGAGCGCGCGAGCTGCCTATTTAGAAAAAAAAACAGGGAGCAAAACACAAAAAAAAAACCTTACTCCCAGCCTTTTGAATAGTACGACTCTATTTGCGTTTATCGGCTGTAATTTTATATTTAGTTGTAATGTACATACCTGTCGGCATGAAAAATGGAGCTTAGCACGTACAAAAAAATTCATCACTCCCCAAAAAATAAACCTTTAGCGTCCCCTTTTGTTTTTTGTTCTTGTTTCCGCTTCCATTATTATATTATTTATTTATTTTTAATAATACCTTTATGCTTTCTTTTTCTTTACTCTTCTTTTTCTGTCCCTTTGCATTATTTGCCGTACGCGTGTATAGCTTTGCTTTACCATTTACGAAAGTTTTGATATTAAATCGTTATTAGCTAACTAATCACTATTACATCGTGAATTCGCTCGGCAATACTTTTATCTTATTAAATCAAATTCTTTCATTATTACACAGCCTTTGTCGCATTCGAACATTAGTGAAACAAAGTGTTTCTTGTCTTTTTCAGACAAGTACTTTAAGAAAAATATTTTCACATTTAATGCTTAAAGTCTCTTAAAAATAAAAATATTCTTCATTATAAAAAACATTTTCTCTTTAGTGGCGCACAGAGCTAAAAAGAAAAAAGCAGAAAAAAAGAAAGAAACCTGTACTACTTGATGCGCGAATTGTTTAAATTCATACGCCGTGGCAAATAATTGCCCAACAAAAAGTAACTAATTCGTTTGCTTTCAATAAATATTTATAATGCAGTTTTAATGCATATTATAAATGATTGCCAGTGCATTTCAGTTCACTCTTTACCTTTCATTTTCCATCATTATTAATCCTGTCATTGTCATTGTCATTGTCATTGTTATCGTTGTTGTTATCGTTATCGTTGTTGTTGTTGTTGTTATCGTTATTATTGTTGTTGTTGTTGTTGTTGTTGTTATAATATATATTATTTAATAAAGTGTTGCGCGAGGATGGGAATGATTTGATTTCAATGAGAGAAGTGAAGCAAATTTGAGATAAATATAATGGGAAATTATTATAGAAATGACCGAGCGACGACGAGGATTTATATGACGATCAAGCTATACGATTAAACGAATAAGTGAAATACAAGTTATAACAATTTATCATTCGCTACGTCGACGTCTTTTACAATGTAGACCATTTAAAGTCGTGCGGGCCCTTGCACCAGCTGCCCTTCGCTCTTGCCCTTGATAATGTAATAATGTAAGAATCGCGTTTTCTCGGCAAAACCAACTGGCGGCGGCGGCGGCGGCACGCGGCAGTAAAAAGTAAAATTATGAACTTGGGCCCGTCCAAGGCCCACTCGCCCCTGAGCCTCAGCACACTCGCGAGTGCTATATTATAAAGAAAATAATCGTTCGACTGGCTGAATTTGTTTCTGGCGTGAGGCCTTTTCACGCGAGAGGCCCCTTCCCCAGCACGGCATACGGGAGTTTAAGAGACGTTGGCCAATGCAACAAAAGCGCCAGCCGCGCAACCAAAGGTGAAAAGCCGCATCATCATCATAGCCTTGTGCCCGAGGCCGGCCGTTAAAACATATTCATCCTAAGGCCGAGGATCCTTAGCGTCGACAAATGTCAGTGGCGGTTTCGCGAGGCTGAGAAAGCGGAAGATAGATGGGGACGAGGCGGAGGACGAGGACGAGGAGGATTAACCGCGATACTGCGCAAATCAGTTGCGCGTTAAGCGCTTGGGGGGCTTGACATTGCCAGAAATGTGCAAATTGGCGCGGGACTGGCGAAAAGTCGCTGAAAAATGGTCGAGAATAAAGCTCGTAACGACCGCGAGTGTCTACCTGTCGCGACTCACTTTCCAGTCGGCGACCCCACTCCACTCGCATTATTCGCGACAGTCAGTGTGGCGCGAATCCAGGACATAATGCGGCGCCGTAAGTAAGTGGTCCCTTGGCATTTGCAGCGAGCGTGAGAAGCCGAGGGCCCGAGGCTCGCTCTGGGCCGCCGAAGGTCGCGGCCTTCCGCGGAGGGCCACGCGCCCTGGAGAGAAACCAACTGGCCGACATCCAACTGGGCCTGCTTCACGACCAACCGCCCCCCCGGCCAATTAAGCGCTAATCCCCGAGGGCGAGGGGCCCGAAGGGGACAAAGTTCCCGGCCGCGGCCCTTGGCCAGCACCGGTGGCCTTGCAATGCGTGGGCGTGCGTTCGCGCGGAGCTTTTCCTTCGCCTCGAGTCGGCGGATTTTAATTAAAACCCTCGGGGCGGCTGGGCTTCCTTTTCTTTGTTTACTCTTTCAGTGGCGCGTTCGGATTTTTCGAGGCCGAAAGTTTCGGGCGGCGAAGGAGCTTTGCCGGGGGGTGGGAGGAGGGCGCATAGATAATCGTCGCTGAAAAATGAAACGAGGCATGCCTGGACGGCCTCGTAAACTCAAATGATTGATGAAAATCGGGGCGCTTATACATTAAAATACGCTTAATGGGGAAGGACGGCGGTGGCGGCGGCGGCGGGGGCGGCGGCGGTGGCGCGGGTCTTTCTCCGCCCGTATAATTACATTAATTTCACAAATGAAAAAACTCGGCAGCGATCGCTGATATTAAATACATATTTTGCTCGCTGTTTTTTTTTCTTCGACTCGCCGCGCAAAACTTTCATTTAAAGCGGCCACTCGGATGGCCCTGTAATGAGAAAATACAATTTCTAATTCTGTTGCAGTTAAAAATATTTAAGCCTAAAGTTGGCAGGGGGGAATATTTTTAATTAAAATTCTTAAAGCTTGCTTCGAGCGCGCTTCTAAAATCGGGAGGGTTTTAATTTAAAAATTATTGTTTTATGCTGACTGGGGATCCTTAGCGAGGCGAGCGTCCTTCGTAATTTTGCGTGTCACGTGCGAGGAAGGGAGAAAGAGAAAGGGTGAGACAGCTGACATCGTTCTCCCGATTACCCTATCGGCTCCATCTTCCCATACTGCGACGAAATTGAAGCGCTACGATGTAAAACGTCGACATTCCTTTGCCCACGGTATGCCCCCCCCTCCGCCCCGCTACATCCCCACCTCCACGACCCACCGCCCCCACTCTCCCGTCCGCTGCACACGCTCTTCCTCGCGAGAGAGAGAGAGAGATGCCAGCCAGCCAGCCTCTCTCCCTCCCTCCCTCCCTCCCTCACCTCCCTCCTCCGACCTCGTCCACGTCCTCGTCCCTCTCCGCCGCCCACCTCCTCCACCTCCCACCTCCGCCGCCCGAGGCGGCCGTGACGTTCGTGAAAAATTTTCACCGCCGGACAAAGTCTCGCGCGCTTCACCGCGATTTTCCCGGGCAGACCTCTCTCCTACTCTCCTCCAACCCGAGGACCAATTGAACTTCCTAACGGGACCGCCTGAATAATAGAAATCGATCCCCATTCCCCCCCCCTCCCCCCGTTCGCGTCCAATTCCCGAGGACGCGCGACATCGATAGATAAATATACTGGTAGCGCGCCGCTAAGTGACAAGCGTTTCATCCACATACCCAGCACTCCGGGCCCCGACTACTTTCCCACGGAATACCAACAACATTGTCTAATATAACGATATTGGCGACAGGGACTAATTTGATCGGCAGCCTCCATTTCCCGTTAAGTGCCCTCGTCCCAGAGAGAGAAACCGCCTGCGAAGCTCCCATAAATATTCCAAGCCCTTCCCCTCCCTACGCCCTTCCCTTCATTCGGCGGGGATATTCCCACCCGGGACGGACCGCCACTCCACAAACTCTTTACTACCGCGCGCCAAGGCCCACAAATCCCGAGAAAGCCCGAGCTACGCGCATCAGGGCCCCGGAGTTTCGGGGCCAAGGGGAAGGGGGTCGCGCGATTCGGGGGCCTCTCGGTAAGGGCGCTTAGTAGGGCCACGGTCCCATTATCCATGGACGGTAACAAAAAGGCCCGAGGAAAAGCAGACGAAGCTGCGCGATGGGGCTGAAGGACGTGTGTGGTGGGTGGTGGGGTGGGTAGGTGGGGGAGCTCGAGGGTAGGAGGAGAGAACGAGGGGCCGGCGAGTGTTCCCGAAGCAGAATATCAGCGGCGGGCTTAGGAGAGCTTAGGATGTATGAGTGATTAATGTTGGGTAACCGGCGACGTATAAAATTTGCCGACTCGCGACTCGTTGTGGTGGAGGAGGAGGAGGCTTGGGGCCTTTGACGTATGATTCGGGAAAAGTGCGCGATAATGGGGAGGATCGGGCAGTGGAGAGTAGTGGGGCATTGTTTGGGGCCCGTGAGATAGGTGAGGTGCGATTGGGCTAGGAGCTGATTAGCCCATTGGGCGTGGCGAGGGGGGATGAAGGGATCCGAGGGGGATCTCTTGGTTTAATAAACGTGGAATTGCGGATGAAGATTTAACGAGACTCGATTGAAATTAATAGTGAGCTGATTGTTTTTCTATTTCCGAATAAATATTGATGAGACATATTGAATGGGGCTGAATAAATGGAGAGGGAGGGGCTGCCCCGCAAGTACAATAATAATTCTTTTAGGATGAATTGCAATAGAATGAAATTTGTACAAACCTTCAAACAATTGCGAAAATATTAATGCTCATGCATATCCTGAATACCGATCAAAGTCTTTTAATTACTTGCACTCCAGCACCTATGGTTTATCATATAAAAAGCGTACCTCGCACTTGGGTTAAATCTGCTTACGATAACTAATCATTCGTATATTTGCCTTTCGAAAGAAGGTCATTGAGTAAAACTCCAGCATTATAATTCAAAGGCACACCTGTGGTCCATTAACGTTAACACTTTTTATATAAATTATATGTGCTGCAAATTCTATTATCATTACTATTACGATTATTATTATTATTATTACAATAAGTTGCGGCACGATAAACTCGTAATTATTCTATTCGTTTTATGCTTTATATTGTGTGTGTATATATATATATATATATATATATATATATATATATATATATATATATGTAATGATGATGATAATAATAATAAGAATAATAAGTGGGAAAGGTTTACCAGAATAAAGTGTAAGCATTTGTTCTTGGCTCCTCAAACTATGACTTTTCCTTAAACCAGTACGTTTTTAAATATGAATTCGACGAAGCTTATGTTACTTTACATTCTCCTCGCACACTCAAATAACTACTTTACTCGTGTTTTAAAAATATTCACGAACTTATAAATCCATCGGGTTTTAAAGCGAATAAAGTATTTGATGAAAATTTTACATCCGAGGATCAATAAGAATTAATTACACTTGCAAATTTTCTATCTTATCGAAGAAATAATTTCATTGGTCCGCGGAGCACGAACTATCCGACATCTCTTCACTCACCTTCCCACTAATCGCCCACTAACACCTTCAACAATTACAATAATAATCTTAACGACAATAATAACGTCAACGACAATAATAATAATAATGATAAAAGAGTAAGAAAAAATACTCTGTCGTACGATGGCGCTTCAACTTGACATAATGCAATCAAGATTTTATTTTCAATTTCAATTCAATTTCTCGCTCTAATCAATATTTATCTGAGCGATGAGAAAGTAGCGGCGAAATTACATTATCCCAATTTTATTGTGTAGGTGTGGAGACAAAATTCACTGGCTCGAGTTGCAATGACCTCGTCACCTCCGATGGCTCCGGCTCCACAATAATCAGCGGCCATTTTGATAAAACAATCAGGTTCTGGGATACGAGAACGGAATCCGGATCGAGCGACATCGTACTTCAAGGAAAAATTACATCACTGGACTTATCTCGGGGTCGGTTCATTTGCATTACAGTCTCGATATGAATAAAATTGTCATTCGCATTATTATTATTTCACGTATATTCCCGCTTGATGCGCAACTTTTCCACGCGATAAATTCGATGAGACGTAAATTCAGGGGAGGAGAGCGCATTTCCAATACGCGCTTCTAACGAAACTTACAACAAATCTATACGACGCCTAACGAGAGAGAGAGCCCTCCACTCCCACATATAACCTGTGCTCTGCAATATATGCAATTCATAAATTTACGTGAAATCACTACGAATAGAAGAATACATCACGACAAAATGTAGTAAAGCGCGTCTTTTATATGACTTTGCACAACCGACCAACTCTCTCTCTCTCTCTCTAATAAAAAATATTTTATCAACCGTGTAACTTCTCTCTCTCTCTATATATATATATATATTTCTGTGTGGGTGAGAGAGAGAGAGGGTGGGGGAGAGAAGAAAATAATGAAAAAACGAATCTTACATTCTCGTATTAATAATGGGCAAACAATGAGCGGCGCCAAGACTTTGAAGGCCGCAGCTTTGCATCGTTACTGAATAGAAACTTGATAAGTACTCGATGCACCGACAATCATCACGTGTACTTTAAAAAAAGTCTCTCCCTTCTCGGGGAGGGAAATAATTGTTGTTGTTGCAAAGCCAAAAACGCGTTCTAATGGAATGCTAATATTTTCCCTTCCACTCATAAATTGTCTCTCTTTAATTCTATTTACAGATGCATACTACCTGCTAAGCTGTGTAAGAGATGATACTTTAAAGCTCCTCGACTTGCGGATGAAGCTCATCGTTATGTCCTTTAGGTAAATTACTAATAACTTGTTGTCCCATCAATAATTCCTCACCAAAATATTCTTTCGGTATAATACTCTCGGCAAATGCTCTCTACATCTCTACATCTCACATTTAATTAAGTGGAGGCAAATTGATTTTCATGGCAAGCCACGTGACTTATAATTACATATAATTTAGATTTACATATATATATATATATATGGATAGACTGCGTAGATCGACGTAGAATGTGGCAAATTCAAAGTGTGCAGTAATCTTATTAGAGAATTAGTATAAATAACTGACAAAACAAATACCCACGTACATACACACGCACGCGCACGCCCACACACACACACACGCACACACACACATACATATATATATATAAAATAAACCTTTGTTAAACGCTAATTGTATTTATATTACATTGATATCTGACGATAATTATTGGTTATTTTTTCTCTTCTCTTTCAACAACCATTCAATAAATGAGGATTATTATATATTTGAATACTCCACTCTAAATGTCCAGCTGCTTCTCATAAAATAGCTTTCCAATATTCAGTCACACAAACACATCTCTTCGGCGTACAAATGCATTGATATATAAATAAATCGACATAATGTCTTAATATCGTAACAGGGCTTACATTGAAACGCATATAAATTTTATTGTACGTGCTTGTCAAACTAACAAATGCCAGTTGAATTAAAAGCAACTATTTATGTAAGAAAGCCAATCGAACACGGCAATATAACGTTCGATTGATTGCAAATTGTAATCGTCAATCAAGCTATTCGATCTCGCGGGGCAAAAACAATAAAACCCCAGCAGAATTTAATTAAAAATTCCATGACAATTTTCATCTAATGTAACGAACATTCGGAATTTATAATCGAAATGCGCGGGATTTGTTTTTCCGGAGCCCCCCCCCCCCGTTCGCAACTGTCCTCCCAAGATTTTTCATTATCCTTGAAACTTCTAACGCTAATAGAATCGTCGTGTCAGCAGTGGCATTTTCTCCGTCGAATTATTTGTCAATTATGAGGATCGGATGGCGGTGAGTTGAAATGCACAAATTAGCCTTAGAACTATGTGCAGATATGTTGTAAGCTTCGCAATTTCTCGAGTGAATTGATTTAAGGAATATAGATTTGGAATATAAATATGTGCATTGGGAGGTGATTTAAGTGAATGCGCACACGCACCTACGTTCACTCGATAATCACTTAAAGTCGAGAGACGAGATGCTGGGGCTAATGAGATTATATTCAAAGTTAATTCTAATAATGTTAAATATTTTTAAAACTTTTAATGAATAACGAGAACATTATTCGAAAATTTCCCAAGATACGTGGGATACTTCAAATTGAAAACGAGCCGCGAATTTCCTTAAAGGCGATATAACCTTATTAGAAAATTTATTACCACCGAAATTGAAAAATAAGCCATTATTAACGATGAATTATCCTACCATCTAAGCTTTTGCGTAATTTAATGCAAATTACGTCGAATTTGTTACGTTTGCAATGTGTGCAAAAAGTATAACAACAATTCCATCTCGAGCTTATAATAAAGATATTTTTGTTCCGATTTTAAAATAGATGCTTAGGCATTATATACTTGCCGACATTTTCTCCTCTGCTTAGATTCCAGCACATAATCATAAAATTGAAATTATATTTCACAATTTCTGCATATATATATTAAAAATTGGATAAGTGGTCTTTCGGGCTTGGAGTAATTTAATTTTAGTGCTGCTGAAAAGTAAAAATGTTATTTAAAAGAAAAATTTCTTACATTTTGCATAGATCGTCCATCAGTTTTTAATACCCAAACTAAATGCCGATAAATCGCATCTACACGCACCCACGCACCCACGCACGCACGCACACACATTTCATCTCCTCGTAGTCTACGTTATATTACTATAAATTAGGAGCTAATAAAGATTGAGTAGTTGGAGTTCGTCTGTTTACTTAATGATCTTAAATGAAACTTTAAAAATAAGGATTATAAAAATTTATGAAGAAGAGAGCGTTTTTAAAAGTTGGAAATAATATCCCGACTTCAAACTTCCCTCGCCATTAGTTATATTATTAATTAAGCGATCAAGCGGATCATTAATAAAGAGAAATTATATACAGAGGGAGCTGCCTGAAATTAAATTTCACTCCTTATTATCCTTGGGTTTTCCAAGAGTACGCTCACTTGACACAAATACTTTTTAATACCAATCTGCCAACTCCACCTATATTCTTCCTCCCAATGTCCTCCAAATGCCCTCCAAATGCCAATTAAAAACTTCCTCACTCAACGTACACGTGTTTGCAGTGCCGATGGCTTCAAGGTCGGATGCGACTGGGCACGAGCGACCTTCAGTCCGGATGGTCAGTACGTAGCCGTCGGCTCCTCCGATGGTTCGGTCTACATTTGGTCAGTGGCAACGAATAAGCTCGAGACGGTGCTCAAGGATCACATGTAAGTTCACATTCCCTTCGCCGTCCCCTAGCGAGCGATCTCGAGGTGGAAGCTTAGCTCGAGCTCGGCAAGTCCCGGCTCAGCCTTGAGAGAGAGACAACTCTTCATCAGCTGCGGACGAATTATAATTCCTCCCTAAATATCAAATCGCGTCATGCCAGCGATGATTTTATTGCCTCGACGCGCCCCGTCACACACTCAGCCTCGACTAATGAGCAAACAATCTCTCGTTCGCAAAATTTCATAAGACTCCCACTGCCCCCCCCCCCCCCGCATTTTATTTATTTGTCCGTTTATCGATTGATCGTCGGCACGAGGTTCGGCCAACAATGCGGAGCAGCTACTCCTAAAAGCCCGGCAAAGCTTAAACCTCGAGTCCTGATTATGTGTTAACGAGGCCATTGTCCAAGATATCCACTCCTAGTAATCATTAGCCTGGCTCCGTGGGGCTGACCTTGACCGGCCACTTTATCCTAACATTCGCAATTACAGCGCTTGATCTGGAGAGCGATAACTTTGCCTCCTCCGTTCGATTATTAGCCACGCGGTGTGCTTAGCCGGGAATGGGTGGGGGGAGGGGGGACAAAGGGCAGTGAAAGTTTTATCGAAAGCAGTGGTGGCATCCGAATGAAATGCCTCGCCTCTCGTAGGGCTCTCGCATTACGGGAGATTCGGCTTGGTGGCGAGAGGCCAGGAGGCACACTATTATAGGAATTATGAGGTAGCCGGGGTAGATGCTTCGGAATAGGTTGGTCGTAAGGGCCGGGAGTATCAAGGTCGGCCGGCGTTATCTCGAGTTCTCCTAATGAATTTCGTCGGTCTGGTTGGAGGAGGCGAGGCATAGGGGAGCGAGGCCGAGGTGCGGACGCGCGGACGCCCAGCTGACACGGGTAAGGGTTATTGGGTTTTGGTGGTGAGGGGCGGGGCGGGATGGAGGTGACGCGTGCGGATAAACGGAGCGGCTGGTGCACGTGGTGTTGTATATGGGGAGGCGTGAGTATGGAAAAAATATCTGGAGCACCGGTCACGTACGAGTTTCCAGCGTTTTATGGGTTTGGTAGTTGGAGAGTGGCTGGTCGCGAGAGACAGTTCCGCGGGTATTCGTTGCCAGTGGGCGTAGGAATTGGTAATTGGTAGGGGGCGGGGTGGTGGTGGTGATTCTCGGCTGCCAGGTGTCCTCGAGACCTTTGGAGTTTAATGGACCTTGTGGATCAAGATCCGCGGTTCTGTCGACGCTCAGCCGGCCTTCCCCAACCCTCTCGTCATCGTCGTCCTCTTCTTCTTAGTCTTCTTCCAATTGTCCGCGTGTCCTGAATTTCAAGCTCGCGAATTCGGACTCACAGGGACACGCAGCGATGAAGCTTAAGACAGCCGGCCGAGACACATTCCCTTCTCGGCCTCCCTCTCCCCCTCCCGAGGCGACGCTACAATCCTCTCATGGCGATTCTTATTATGCAATTCTCGAATTATGCAAATAAAAAGTGCCGGGACGTCGATAATGGAGAGGGGCGACCGCTAATGCAGCCTTAGAAACGTCGCAATTACGCCTGTAATCGGGCCCCGGGCACCCGGGGATCGGAGTAGCTTGCGGTGCATGTGGGGGAGTCGGGAGGCAGCGCAACTCGAGGCGAATTGAGGCGAATCGAGGCGAAATTCGACGACTGGCCACGTCGCCGGGTTGTGGGGGTTGGTGGTGGTGGTG
>JAPYYT010003871.1:0-11648 GCA_030522565.1 Ceratosolen corneri | reverse complement strand
TTGGTGTTCTGAGCCTGTTGTTTATCTTGATTTAGATGCCGATAGGCGGGCCCTTTTCCCGCCGCGGTGGCGGCGCGGCCGAGAGCGAAGCGCAGGCTGTGCGCGAAAGCCGAGAAGTCGTCTCAGCTCGTGCCGGCAATTTCTCTTGCACGTCTACTTTTCTTCTAGATTCTTCTAGTAATGACCGTTGTGTATTTACACTACACGTTTCTTTATTTTTACACTGCACTTCGATAACACCGCGCTCTGATTGTTTACGTTACTCGGCGCCGACGTGACGGTTGGTTTTATTATACATATTTTCCGAACAGAGCTTGACTAGGTTTATTAAGTAGAAATTTATAAAAAAATGTAGCCTTTATACTTACGGGGAGCAAAAAGAATGTTATTTAATTTTTTCATGCGAACACATTACAAATATTTAACAGAATTAAATTGCACGTGAAAAATTTAATAGCGAACATTATTGGATTAAATCATTAGAAGTTACGTGAAAAAATTTGATCATTTATTGACTATTGATATTACTCGATACAAAAGCTCCTATATTTTTACATATAGCATACGTAAAAGCGTACAAGCAAGTATTATGGATTAGTCAATAGAAAAGTGTTGTATCAATCCTCGCTCTTACTAATCTTGCACCTTGGATTTTTATAAAATTAGTAAAACGTTGGGAGGAGAACTGCATGCTAACATCGAGCCTGACGATGACCGTATCGCCGATCGAGGAAAGTCTTGTCGAGCTTCTGCAGATCGGCGCGGACAATAACATCGACTCGAGTTGGCTGAGACAGATGGAGAAGCTTATCTCTGAAGCGATCGTCGAGGCGCAGAAGAAGACGCAGGAGCGCCAGGAGGGTCTAGTGGTTGAGCAACAGGCGTTAAGGGAGCAAGTCGGCATCCTGCAGGCTATCATCGCTGAACATCATCGACTCATGAATGACGTTAGACTACTACTAAGAAGCATGGCTAAGCAAGAGAACGTCATTGGCCTCCAGGTCGGCAATGTTTCTTAATTTATTTGACTTTTTTTTCAATAGCGGCTACAGCCATTTAGTGGATAAAGTGTTCTTTCAAAATGGTTCTATAACCCCTAGAATCCTATAACATTGAATTAAATAAATTTCATAATATTATAAAATTATTGCGTACTTTCTTTCGAAAGTGGATGCATTATTTAATTTAATATTAATTATCGGACGGATAAGCTATTGCTATGTTTATATCGTAAGCTATTGCTATGTTTATATAGTCGTATTTCATTATCAATAGAGTAAAAATGTTTGTATGCAAACGCTCCTGATAAAACTCAGGATATTTGATAAATTATTATCATAAAATTCACGAAAAATTCACGTCGAATTAGTTGGATAATAAAAAGCTAATGTTGATGATTGACCTTATTATTTATTTTTAGTTATTTGCTTGGCAGATCGATGTCAGAGCACTTTAATACATTTATATTTCAAAAAAAAAAAAAAAAAAAAAGATTTTACATTCTTAATTTCTTTCAATACACCCAATATAATACCTTTTAAAAATACTGCTATTGCAAAACTTGTTAAAATGGATGATTGCAATGTAGGAATTTCTGTTGAACTATCGATCATGCACCGAGAGTCTGTCGGCTACAGTAAAGGAATTGGAGTCAGAGAGCTTAGATATTGATAAAGCATCAGTTTTGAAAAATGAATTGGAGATACTGGCTGTCAAAACACCTGCGCTATACGACGAATTATTATCATTTGCAAACAAATCAATAAATGACCAGAACGTTCCAGAATTCGTCTTTAACAAAGCTAAATTAATAAGACAAGAAAGCGTGTGCCAGAGTCCTAGAAAAGGAGCTCCACCTGCACGTGATCCTACAACAGGCAAAGGTAGACATTAAATGAGCGTATAAAAAAACGATATCTCGTATTTTAATTCGACTAACGTACAATGTGTTCATCTCTCGTCAATTCATATTGCTAAAAATAACGCTTTTGAATAAATACAAAATAACTTTTGTAGCGGTGCAAGAGCGTAACGCCTACGCGCTGAATGTTTGGCGTCGCGTACGCATGAAGCTCGAAGGTCGCGAGCCAAATCCCAACCGTAAATATACAACGACGGAGCAGATCGAGTACGTGATACGTGAGGCCCAGAGCACTGAGAACTTGGCCCTCCTCTACGAGGGGTGGACGCCCTGGGTTTGAGAGATCCACGATGAAAGGCGGCCCACCGAGGACGCCCTTGGAACTACTCTGACGCATGCAAAAATGTAAAACAAATCAAAGCAAGCAACAATTCCAGCGTGTCTCTCTTCCACCCATCCCCTAGCCCCCCACCCCCCACCCCAATCGCAAAACTCTAACAGAAGCAGCAACAAAGGCTTGATGATTTACAAACAAATAAAACAACAGCAACAAACAAGGCGGGGTGATGGCGGATGCGCAGACGATTCATGCATAACGTAGCCGTGCCACACCATGAAATAACAGCAACAACCTCATATATATCTATCTCTTTGTCTGTTTACCAGTACATCTCTCGCTCTCACGCCCCATCTATCTCTCACTGTCTCCCTCGGTACTCCAGGTGCTGAGATCGAGGCGAGCACGAGAAGCGACGTAAAGCATTGGGGACGTCGCAAGTAAGTAGCGTAAGGATGTAGAAATGGTGAGCAAATGGCATTGATGTTGCGTCGCTGAGAGGAGTATGACGAGAATAACGACAAGCAGGAGCTTGGGGACTTGGTTTGCACGTAGAAAATGGGACGAGGGCACTCCTAACAGGCTTTCTCTCCCTCTCTCTTATTCGATCCCATGAGTACTGATAACTCTAACCCTTTGATATTTGAGATTAACTTGCTACAAAATCGTAGGAATTTCTTTTGTTGTTGTTTATTGCTATTGTTATTATACGAGTGTCGTATATTAATAATAATTGCTTAATGGTGCTTGCCGTATTCAACGAAGATTTTGAGAACTTTGGAATTTTTTAAGTAAGCTAAGAATTTAACATTATAACCTTAATTCGATTATTAGAATAATAATTCGAATAAATTAACCTTAAATTAAATATTGAAAAAATACACGGTTTTATTATACGACATACACGCGCACGCACGCGCACACAGAGCAGAACAGAGACAGACAGACAGACGCAGACGCATACACAGAGTCATATGAATGAAAAAAATATTTTTGTTATTAAAGTGTCATTTTCATATTTCACAACGAACAAATAATATTATCTTCTATAATTATTCTGTATTACAATTCAAATATTTTTCTTCTGTATAACTACATTATGAGTGGCATATTATTTAAATTAATTAAATAACCTCGCAGAAGCTTGAATACTAAAAATTTAAAAATTAAAAATATATATAAATTAATCTTTTGATAACAAGTATCTCAGCAATTGCTTTGCAGAGCAGAATTTCTACGATTTTGTGATTAGCGTTAAGGGTTATCATTTAAGGCAGTTTATTAAGCGAGACGGAAGTTTGAGAGCAATAAAGGTGGCTCAGTCTCATTTAAAATAAATGAACGAAAAATGCCGCACGACGGTAAGCAAACCAAGCTACAAATCTGGCATAAGGAATATATAAGTCATAAAACTAATTAAAATAAATTGAAAAATTGAACCATGAAATTTCAGGCTGGTCTGCAGATAATTATTGGACTATTTAATTTAGCAGTGTAACTATTTTCTTTACTTCTTAAGTTTGATTAATTAAAGATCATTATGTCAGTTCACTAACTCGTGACTGTGTTTATAAAGCAATTTCTAATTACTACATTTTTTTTTTTTAATAGAACAACATTCTTGTTTCATCGTTTAATAAATTACATATAAATTTAATAAACTTAATTATTTAGTAAGTAAATTGCATGTATTCACTTATATTTAATGATATAATAGTTGTTTTACAAGAATTTTCTTAGATTATATATTACTTAATAATTAAATTACTTGAATAAAATTCTTTTTTGTGCTCATAATAAAATAATCGGATAGAAAATAAACATAATTAACTAAAATAACAAGTGAACATTATTTTCTGCAGGGTGGTTTAAAATTTCGTGATTTGATAAATTGTTTTTAACAAGCTTGTCAACGATTTTTGACAAGTGTAACGACAATGACACTGTCGGCAAAAAATTTGTCAAACGCGTTATTTAAATAGTTATTATTGATGGGTTAAAACGAGAAATAATTCAAAACTATACATGATCAAATTGATATCAATAGATTTATCCTGTAACGTTATTCTGTTTATTCTATTTTGAATTATTCGTAGAATTAAAAAAACCAATGCTTTATTAAAAATCAAACAACAATTTCATGATAATGAGTAAATACATTTCAATATGCTGTTAACGAAAAACAAACATTCTGAACTTCTATTTTTATTACGGCAGCATTAAAACATTCATTTAAATTTAAATAATAAAAGTTTATAAGTAAATTAAAAAGAATAATATTACAAAAATCGATCGTTTTAAAGATTTAGAAAAGATTTGAAAATATTATGATGATTTAGTGAAGTGTTTCGTTAAGTAGTTCGGTCTTCCCTTAATCAAAATGACGTTGAAGTAATCGCGTAAATTAGTGTTTCTTTATTTCTTAATATTTTTTTGTAACAATAAAAAATCGCCAGTATGTATAGTAATGCTTTCATAATTGGTTTACATTACTTCTTTAGCTTTGCCTAAAAATAGGTACAAAATAGGCAAGCCATAATAGCTTGCAAATAGCTGTAGGGGTTTACTAAATGGGTGCGAAAGTCAATCATTTAACGACTGAGTATGTAATTTATATATAATTATTTTTTACTTCCACAGCATATTCACATGTTTGTCAATGTGAACGAAATTATTTAAAATATCGCCATAAATACTTAAATCAATTCATTTTCATTGATAACTATGACAACCGTAACTAATATACTTTATTTTTAAAAAAAATTATAAAATTGGCGAATTTAAATTAAGATATAGTAATTGTTAAACGGCAGTAAAATGTATGAAAATAACTAATTCATAATTATAATGCATAATCACGTACTTAGAGAATACGACTTGTGCAACAAACTTACCAAATAGACTACGAGGCATTATTAAAAATTATTTCGAAACATTTAATGTAGTCGAAAAAAGTTGACATTCGCATCCGATTTGATATTGATAATTGTCGCTTTTATTAAAAATACCTATTGGGAACGGGAAATCACGATATCTTCTTCAAATTCAAAGGTTTTTTTCATTATTATCATCAGCTAATTATAGCCACTTATTCGGTATCATCTATTCATTCGGGATTACGTTTTTTTATTTCTGAAGAAATTCGTCAAATCCAGTGATAAACCGGTGTCTTCGGTTTTCGACTTTCGGAAATTAATCGCTGACGATTTTTTAAATTAATTTTTTCTTTGTATTAATATAAACATAATACTGTCAAAATCTGGCAAAATGAGTATATGAATGTTCAAATAAAAATAATTGAGTAAATGTTTTTTTGTTATTCATTACCCTACTACCACAAATAAAATGTTATTTTTAAAAAACCATAATCTTATATCTTAGTTTTTATTAAGTATATAAATATAATAAATATATAATAAATAAATCAAAATAAAATCGTAGTGAAAAATCTGTAAAGATATAATAATAATAAAATATTGCTTTAATTTTTTATTCTTCTAGAACATATTTATCGATTTTCATCAAATGCAACAATTGTTATGAATGACAATTTATAAAATGAGGAAAGTAGATGAATTCATAATGAAACATTATCCGTAACTTTTTCAAATTTTTAATCCTATGGAATATTCATTTTATTAAAAAGTTAATATAATATTTCTGCAACTGCATTTTTTAATTTTACAATGATCTTTTCGTATATTTCTTTCAACGTATATTTTAGGAGATTTAAGTACAAAATCGAATAGAAATATATATTTTTATTTGAGTTTACAGAAATATTATTCAATGATTTAATTCTAATACTATGTTATATTAATAAAATATTTCAATTTGCAATAAAAAAAATAATGGAATTTATCAAATAAGTATATTTTCGAGACTATATGTAAATTATATTTGTTTAAATGAATTGTCATAAAAATTCTTCATATTAATAAGCTTAAAGTTTAATTAAATGATTTTTAATTTATTACGGTATTTCTAATTACCGAGAGTTCAATTTGCAAAAAACAAACGTCATTATTTCAGTACTATGTGGTATATTTATAATAAAATATGTTTGTAATAGAGAAAATTTGCATTTTTCATGTATATATATATATGTTACATTCATAAATGATGTGCTTATAATATATACAGATTAATTTATGAATAGAAAGGTTGAGTGGTATGAATAAAATTTCAAAAACTGCATTATATTATTATTTTATATTATGTTACAATCCAATATCACATGATAATTAGCTTCTTGCGTTCATTTAATATGTAAGTATGTAACTGTCCATCAATTTTGAAAGAAAGAATATATTTTACAATGATTTTATAATACATATATTGAATAAATATTAAATTTTTAATGAATCTTTTAATCATCGTATGATTAAACATAATATAAGCAGTTAATCATTACATTAAAAGTGTTTTTAATTAGAAATGCAATTATTGTTATATGTAGATTACAGTACTATTGTTTGTATTTTCAATGACATGCTTTTACTTTTAAAAAGTATTAACTGCTTCAAATCAGTAAAATCAATATAATAAGATAACTTATTGAATTGAAGCAGTTATTTATTGCTATAGTAAGACAGTTCTTGATACCAAATTAGCAGGCACTAGAATTTTAAAGTATTGTTATATCCTTTTCAAATCACGTCCTAAATAATGCATATAATTTATATATATTGTGTGTAAGAAATAAAATTATGCATTAAATTTGAAGTAAAATTATTGTAAAATTGAGCCACTAGTCTCTAGTTCATATTTAAAAGTTCTAATTTTATAATATACAATTTATGCAATATTTATATCACCTAAAAATAAGGCATTTTCTAGCGTAATACCTAACATTTCTTTGAATGAAAATTTATAAGTATTTTTTTGGTAGTTAAACTTACTTATCAACTAAGTAAGAAAAATCAACTGTCCAATAATTTTTTTAATACTATATACAAATAGTAACTTTTAACGATATAAAAAGTCAATATACCACTTATAAAATTATTTGTTAAACATTTTATATATAAGCAAAATTAATTTACATGTTTAGTAAACTTATAACTTAAATTATGCCTCTTTTGATTTTTTAATAAAACTGTAAAATAGTTAAATCTTGTATTATTTTAATTTAAAGTATATTTAACTACGATAAATAAAAAGTATTTACTCCCAAGTTTTAAATTAAAAAGTATAACTTATTTATTAAATTTAAAATTTAAAAATGTTAAATTGAATTCTCAGCTACCAAGATAAAATTAAGTTATTGATTTATACACATAATAGATTTGTATACAAATTTTAAATAATAATCATATACACAAATTCATTATTTACTGATACAATGATGTTTTTTCAAAATATTTGACTTAATAAAATATTTACTAAAAAGAATTATTATGCATCAGTTAAAAGCTTATAATTATGTCTTTATTCTACTTAAAAATATATAATTATACAGTTTTCATAATTATTTTTATTTATAATTATGTTCTAACTTTTCAAAATAAAAATATAGTTTGCCATTAAACTTATAGCTAAATATAATATTTATCAATTTTTCCAATTTCAATACAGATAATTTATATCTTGGCAGCTATTTATAAAATATATATAGCCTCTATTGATGCTAAGTTTTCATATAATAACAAAATTTTATATTATTAACAAGTCTTTTCATATTAAGCAATATCATGTACATACAAAGACTATTCTTTTGTTAAATAACATCAACATTAATTACTTTACCAAAATATTAATAAATATTTTTACTTTTTTTTTGTTTTTATTAATAAACATATAAACAAAAATTCGTATTTTCTGCTATTATTTGCAATTTAATCGACATTTATTGAACGATGATGATTTTAAAACTAATAAAACATTGACAATTGTGTGGTGATGGCTTTACTTCTATAGCTCTTGTTTGAAAATTAATGAATTTAATTGGAATTTTGAAATAAAAATAAAAATCAGCCAATTAAATTGTAATCTATTATAAATGTAATAATATCCCTTAAATGGAAACTGTATTCTGATATCTTTTAAATTTTTTAATCTTTATTTGTGACATAATGAAACCGAAAAAAGTTATCAAAACTCTATAAAAATTAAAAAATTAATTTTTTCTCTTTGAAATAAAAATTTAGTACCTAAGTACCTAAGAGTAAATTGATAGTATTTAATCATTTATGTACATACATAATTTATATTCCTTAGAATTATAAATATTTTTTTCTTTTTCACTATATTAATTATTTCTTCAATAAATAGAAAAGTTAAGAACAGTATATACAACTTCCATTTAGTAAATTAAGAGGTCATTCTAATTATGAATCTTCAAAACTGTAATACAGAATTTTTTATACGAATTTAAACCATTTTATTTGATATATTATTTTTTGCATAAATATATATACAAATATTTAGTAGGTACAAGTTTAAATGTATTTTTCTCTGAACTATTTTTTTCTTTAGGGATTTATAGAAAAATCAATTATTATTTAAACTTTGAATGCATATTGGGAAATGTTTGATTAAAATATTTCATTATATATAATCGTAGAATATTAGAAAATTTTGTTTGATAGTCTGATTCGTTAGGTAGAATTAAATTCTACCAATAAAGTACTTTATAGATACATTTTTGTATAATTAATATTTTATCACAAATTACTTAAACAAATTATATAAAAAATTATTAATATTACAATATATATATTTGCTTATTTATTATTTCGGGAAAAAAAAACCCTGTAATTATTTAAATCTTTATCTTATAAGTAGAATGACCCTTTAAATAGTAAAGGTGACCTGGTTTGAAAAGGCAGTTACTGAAATCGAACAATACCCTTTATACATCTTTGAACAGTTCTATGCATACTATTTACAAAGAAAGATTTTGCAGTACGAAATTTCCCATATTATCACCAATTTTACTATAATCATAAAAACTTTAAAGATCTCGTTTCAACAGCTGATCTATTTGTGTCTTGTACATTTCTTTCACGTCCTCAAGATCCAGTCGCAATTCTTGATTTTCCTCTACCTTCTCGCCGTACATCTGCAGCAGCGCATCGTATTTTGTTTGAATGTCGTTGAGGCTTTCCTTGATCGTTTCCATATTCACGACCGACGAGCTTAGATCCTCGACTTTTAAAACTAACGATGAGACTTCGTTGTTTAATGCATCTCTCTCGGTGTTACGGCGCGACAACTCCCACTGCAGTTGTTGAACCTCGCCTGAAATGGTTGTTTACAATTTTTTCTTTTTTTATAACTTTGAAATAACTCATCAAGCTAAATAATATTGAAAAAGGAATTTATTTTTAAAATAATAGTGTGAAAAGTTCTTTCAATTTTGATATTCCAATTTATTAAATTATAAAAGAGAATTATATATATATCTGTGCATTTATAATAATAATACAAATTCTGATTGTAATTAATCGTTAACTTACCATCTCGTTGCTTCAACTGTGCTTGAAGATTTTCAATCATAGATGTACTATTTGTACCTGCCCTAAAACTATCGTAAACATTTGGAAACCTACCAGAGCTACTATCAAACATTGCATCATTAAACTGAAAATTGAAAATTGCATAATTTAATGGAACAGTTAGAAAAGTTAAAAAAATTTTTGGCTATAGTGTTATTACTTTAACAACTTACCGTTGGCCAAATACTATTTGCACTACTAATAGAATCTCTTTCAATACTTAAACTAGGACTATATCGAAGTTCTTCATCAATACTATGCTGTTCAATAATGGCATGATTTTTACGTTTCTCGGCTTCGATCGCAGCTTTCTCCATTGAGAGTTTGTCCTCCAATGAGATGATTTCCCGTTTTAATTCGTTGATTTCAACTGTATAAGCGTTCTCGAGCATTATCATCGATTCTTTGTGTCTATAAATGTTTTATTTTATTAACAAACGTAGACAAAAGTGAGTAAATCTTGTCTTAAGTTAAGTAAAAATATCTTGAAGTAAATTATATATAATTTAAAGGTAAATTTGAAGATATTTAATAAATTTAAAAAGCCCTGAAATAGCAAGACTTGTTTAAAATATGTACATCTATTTTGTAATAAATAAAAAAAAATCACAAAAATGATATAGAATAATTAACGGATAAAATTTCCTTTTTTCTTAGAGAGTATTGCGCTTCCAATAGCAGCGTATTTTTCAAATTAATTAAGAACAACACTAACGCTGTATTCTCCGCAATAAGCTTTCTATTATCCTCCTTTATCGATTCATTTAGTTCATCGAGCTTTCTTCGCTCTCCTTCTTTCGTATTCATTTTAGACTCGAGTACGGATAATCTGGATTTGAGATTAGTATTTTCTTCGCCGAGAGATCGATTGGTCTCGCTAATGGTTTCAATGTTCGCTTGTAGGTCAGTAACCTTTTCTGTCATCATCTCTTCCAGTTTTATATACATGTTAGTTTTATATGACAGACTTGACTGTAGTTGCTCCAGCTGACGTAGCAACGGTTTGGTCGCATGAGTCACGGACTCCGATAAATCTTCACTACGTGATTCCGCGGCTTCTAACCGCTTCAAAAGATCCATATTCTCTTGTTTCAACAAATTTGCCTTCCTACCAAAATTACAAATGATATAGATCTTAATTATCTTAATTATCCATCTTAATTATCATTTAAGTTGAGATTTTTCAATCGCGCAGTGAGGAGTTAATTTTAAAAATATTGATTTTTAATAATATTAATAATATTCCTACCTCGCGTGAGCCTCTTCCGATTGTCGAAGCTTAATTTTCAGATCCTTGACTTGAACTAGGCGCTGTTGTGATTCTCCTGCATTTACCATCGCCACTTTTAGTTCTTCCTCCGAATTAGTAAGCCTTTCCTTTGTTTCTAATAATTCTCTAAATTAATGCAATAAATTTTGATCAGTTTTCTTTTATAAATACAAATAGTAACACAAATGAGACTTGATCTTACGATTTCGCGACATCGAAACTTTTTTTATAAGCTTCCATTTTGTTAGTTACATGGTCGAGTTGTTCAGATAGATTTAAAATTTCCTTCTCTTGGCCTTTATATTTAGCAGTTAGCGTGCATACCGCATCAATTTGACTTCGTTCCACTTCCTCCTTAGCATGTAACGATCTCTTTATTCCACTTCCTCCTTAGCATGTAACGATCTCTTTAATCTTTCTAATTCAACTGTTTGCTCTTCAATGTGCTCCCTAATGATTAAATTCATCATTATTATGTATTTGTCACATTATCTTACAATTATTATCGTAATCCATAATAATTTCTTAATTGAACGATAAATATGCGTTGTATTAATAGCCATCGAAATACAGGCCTTGGCGAAACTGATAAAAATTTATTGAAATTATATTTATAATATACCTTTTAAAAATACACATGTTTACATTACAAGCGCTTGTATTGCATTATATTGCATCCAA
>JAPYYT010003870.1:0-11411 GCA_030522565.1 Ceratosolen corneri | reverse complement strand
TTTTCGTTCATATACAATTTTTGTATACAATAATACGTTATGAAAAAACTAAATTCACGTTTAGGGACCAGCTAGCTTTTTCTTTTTGGACGATGAATTAATTCATTGAAATACGTGATTTTATTTACTATACCTTTATTTCACAGAGTTTTCAATGACATTTGCTTTGAATTTAATATTGAAAATCAAATATTCCAAAGTTATGTTAACATAATGAATTTTCTAATACCTTAGTAAAAATTGATGCGCAGCATTAATTAATTGTTTATTAATTCATAAAGCATTAAGTTGAAAAGAAAAACATTACGTATTCATGAAAACATAAAAATGAAATACTTTTATTCTAATACACATCAGCTATATATGCACATATACATTTATATATATTAATTTGATCAGAATATAACCGACGTAACATTTTCGTGCTTTAAATGATTTCTGATGGATTATCTTCCTATAAAAATTTGCAAATTATCCATTAAACGAGTTATTAAAAACACTTGAACGTTTCATTAATTTTATATCAATTGTAAAAACTACAGTAAACATTAATATTTGAAGAATAAAAAGCAGTGGCATATTATTCTTCCCAACTATTCTTCAATTGGTTAAGTACGCAGATCTCGCCTATTTCTCGCGAGCTTATCATATAAGTATGTTAAACTATACATTAGTATATTCATTTTAAAAGACAATGTTCAAACTAGAGATTGCCTGACCTGAAGAATTTTGTGATTGCAGTGGCGTGTTCAACGGTGACGATGACAAAGTGTCAGGCCGCTTTAAGGAGTCTACAGGCATTCGAATTTTTCAAGCCAACTTGCCTCTGTAGAGAACCCCATGTCGACCCGGAATGCAACAGTTTCCGCGATTTCCTTTTCGACCACCCCTGCATCTACGTTATGAAGAAAGGTACGTCGTATTTTATAAGCGATTTTCTTGTGCTTGGGGAGATATTGCATCTTATGAACGATTGACTGTGTTGAAATTTCAGAGCTTCAGAGCTTCATTGATTTTCAGGTTATATTATAAATGGGAGTATTGATTTAATTGATATTTATTTATAACTGAGTACAAATGGCCAATTTAAGAATTTTAAATTATATAACAATGATACTTGAATATTTATTATCTGTATGCTGCAAAATTTTTTAAAAATCGAGATTTGATTGGAAAATGCCGTAAATTAATCAGTAATTACTATTAATTATTACTATGCTTAATTAGGCTACTTTCATATATTTGTAATACTGTTAAATTATTTTTTCTTCGATATCGATGATAATTTTTATTTGAATTTTCTTTAAATATTTAATATTGTAATATATTGAAATGATTATTTAATGCATTATAATAACGTCCGTATAATAATACTACATAATAAATATTAATTTAATACTCTGTAATAAACATTTGTTTAATACTTTGTAATATATAATAGTACAATACTTTATAAGCATATATTTAGTAAGTATTGGATTCTAAACCAATTTGTGAATGGTAAAATTTCACGTTGATAACGATATTGCTTAATAGCGTCGTTTGAAAATAAAAAATTTTAGCTATAGTTTTTATATTGATTAAATAGTTCAATTGACAAAAGTATTACGAATGCCTATTTTGACATAAAGGATACTTAAATAAATTAATTAATCATTGCTATATCCATTCAACTAAATTTTTTCGTCATAAAATGTGGCAAATTTTTTACCGCTTTTTTGCCGTACTTTAATCTACCATTGCTTCACTATAAAAATCTGTCCCCCTTCCGTCGCCTTTATTCCTTGTCCATGACTCCCTGAACGTTTTCATGTTAGCCACTCGACGTGAGAGTTAATTAATGACTACAATGTCATTTTTTAACGAGTGATCCTTGAGTTATTACTCCCTTTTCTTCATGTTTTATAACAAAAATGTTATGTAACCTTAAATGACGCTTCATTTTTCGTATATGAAGTTTGATATACAATTTTGAATATTGACTTTTAATATACCTCTGAACTAACAATAGCTTTCTCCAATTAACTTTAACATTTACTCGGATTTTAATATCTGAAAAATATTAACAATAGACTATATTTACAATTTTTATTTTTTCAACTAGCATCTTCTGGCGTTATTTGTAAACTAAGATTTAGTACAATTATAGTAATTATTGAAGCTATAAAAATGATATTGCCATATCTTTAAATAGAATAATCGATGACTATCGATGGAAATTTAAAAAGCAATATACCGTTTAATACTAAAGTAAGCACCCAAATAGAAATATGATATTGAACAAGTGTATTGTAATAATAGTGAAATAACATTTGAGATATGTTGTTATTGATTTACCGTACGGTTGTAGGTTCTCTATTTAAAATATTATATTATATAGAATTATATAGAATTATTATATATAATTTTTAATATATTATTATACTATTATTATATTTAATATAATTTATAATATATATATATATTCAATTTTTAAAATATTATATAGAATTTTATAAATAATGTATTATTTATTAACAGTGCGTTACTGTAATTCAATATCCATATTTTATCAATAATCCATATTTCCAATTCAGTAATCCATATTTTCATGTCTAATACTATCAAGCTACCAAATAAACATATCTGAACTTACATAATTACATTCTTTTTGCTGTATAAATAATTAATAAGACGAAGGCTATTCTTGCAACCTTCTATTAAACAAATGATCAAAAAATATATATTACTACTCATTCAAATGTCACCCCTACAATATCAAACGACAACACGATGTACAAAAAGCCAATTGCAAGCCATCGGAAGTTATCTCAATCCCGTTTTGAGCAATGCAAATGAATTTATTGAACTTATAGCTTTTTATAATATAATATAACATATAGCTCCTTTTCAGGATTCGGCGCACGGTTAATAATCTTCAAATGTAGATGTTCTAACTATTGGTGTTCGAATTCTGAATATAACTTGCAATGCCTTAACTGTGCCGATACGATGTTTGCCGAATTGGGCTGCAATGTCGTTACATCAACGTATTCCGGGAGAAAGACACACCACGCTTCCTCGCCTCTCTCCTATGTTGACATTTCTGATTGCTGATGACCAGTTCAATAAATCTAACCAATTTAAATAAATGTATTCACCGGAATCATGCAATATTTTTAATTAATTGATTAAATAATAGTCTCAACAACTCCTTATTTATTTACAGCTTTTTTAAAGCAATCCGCCCTAGTCGTTATAATATTTATATAATACACTATATATATATATATATATATACACTATATATATACATTACCTAAGCATACATCGGCAGTTGAGTTTTATTCCATTTGATTTATTCTCAATTTTTAAATGAAATTATAAAATGTGAAATATTCAAATGCTCATACTTCAGTTTTCTGAAGAAATTCAATAAAGTATTTAATATTTTGGTAAATCTTTTCAAAACTTTAACATAATTTTAAAAGATCATGGAGAAGTTAATAAATATTTAGCGAATTTCAGTTTCATAGTTACTCTAGATACCTTTCCCAGAATATTGGATGAATTATGAACCATCACAAAAAGTTTTATGCGATATTACACTCAATTAAAAGCAGACAACTAAGAAACTCCTAAAAGGAACACGAGAAAAAATAAAGCAGGAAGAAGCCAATGATGAATGAAATATACATAAATATACTGAGAGCAGGAGGAAAGCTTTTGCACTACATTTCCAAAGTGACTGGATAGAGGCGTCAAGATGAGATGCTCGGATAGGGCTAAATAAGTTGTGCAGTTAAAGTATTTTTAATCCAAGGTATAATTATGTTTTGTCCCGCTTTGTGTTGAATAGCAGCGCTAACGTATATAATGAAAATCCATCCTCTAAACTTTTGCGTGGGCCGGAAATCCGATTATTTCGAATCAGTCGCGATGAGATGGTTATAAAACAGGATAAACACATATTATTTAATCAATTACCTGCACAACTCGTATTTCAGTGTCTCCCAATTTGAGTTTCAATTTTTTGTTCTTTATTCATTTATTATTAACTTATAGCACTTTACGTTCAGATTACAAGGGCGTTGTAATTAATTTTTACTTCAAACACAAATTGGTGCTGTGGTAATGAAAAAGAGGATATCTCATGCATTTGATAAATGATAATTTCATTTGTAATCGAAAAGGATATTAAACAACATATTCATATCTTTTTAACAATCCCATAATAATATTTTAAGAAAATTTTAAGAAAAAAAGAAATTAAAAAAAAATATGTAAGTTTTTTTTTAAGTGTCATTATGGCTGCTGAATACTAAGTACTTTTGTAAAGTGTGGTTTACTCCATTACATCAAATAATATTTTACATCTGTCTTTTATATATTAATACAACTGAAAAATAAAATTTATTTCGAATACAGGTTCATATTCTTATTAATATTCTTATTAATTTCAAATAAATTGATACACATTTTTAATGAATTATTGAATTTACATCTTAATTGATATAAATATCAATATATATTTCGTATCTTATTTAGAATGAATTATTTTTAATGTACATTTTCAACTAGTATACAATAAACTGTAATAAATAAAAGAATATTTATTTACCATAATTTTGAAGCTAGATTTAATTATATAAAATTTAATAGCTTCCACTTAATTATAAAAATCATACAATAGTTGAATATTATTTAATAATAATATTGTTAATCTAATTGGTAAAAGTCAAATATTAAATAAGTCAAATACGACTAATTTTTTTTTCACTATTCAATTTATTACACTTTATTTTGTTAAAAATCTCGAACAACGATTTAATAGAAAAGCACTATCAATACGACCAATAGATCAGAACTAAATTAATTAAATCTCTATAGAATAATTGGTTTAACGGGCCATTTCATGGGAGATAATTATATGTGTATTAGTGATACACTGTTTATTGAAAAGCAGATTAAGAGCTTGGCTGGCTCGACCATCGAAACATCAACGCTCATGAGTTTGAGACAATTTTCCTGTGCAATTAATGCCAACAAGATACGAACCCACTGGTATTTATGCGAACCTAGCCAGGTTCCGTGTTTTTTCTGCCTCTTATTTTTTCTTCCACTCGAGGCATTTATAGTGATAAAAGAAATTAGTTATGAATTGCTATTCAGACTAAAGTCTAAAGGCTACTAATGTATATCATTTCGGAAATACTTAAAATTACCTATAAAAGCCAAAATGGAAGTACAAACTTGTAAATTGCAATGTAGTTTTGAAATTTTTTAAACACAGTATCAAATCACGTCTTAAAAACATTGAAACTTTATTATTAATTTCAAAAATATTCTGAATAGTTTCTGAAAAAATATCAACTATGAGTCAATAAATAAAAATTAACATTAAATTGAAATTTAAAGATACTAGATAACGTAATAATAACTTATAATAAAAAAAGTATGTAAGAAAAGTAAAAAGTTTTTATCATCTTTGTAAATCATATTTATGATCTAAATTTTTTCATTTTTTATTGACTGTTGAATAATCATATTTCACAGTAATGAGCGTTTATTGATAATATTTATTAATTAAAAACGACAAAATTAAATAATTAAATAATAATATAACATCACTAATATTTTTAGAATTTTATTTATTGACATACGTAATTTACAATATCCATTTCATTTGTCGTAATAATTATATACGAGTAAATATATTTGCTTATTATAATTGTGCGTAATTGATGATTATAAAATAATTAAAACTAAAAGTTTCTTCACAGCTTTCATCAAGTATACTGTGTGAAAAAGTATGTATGCTAATAGTAAATATTTGCTTCCGAAAAAATATGCAAGCTTCAATTAATAAATATTGATTTAGTGAATTTATAGATATACCTTAATATTAATAAATATATTTTATAAGAAATTTTCAATTAGATTTTTCATATTGTTTGAGTTAGTGAATTGAAATAAGTGTTAATTGAAATAAATGAAATATTTCATAAAGTTAAATTAAATAATTAAATAAGCCTGACTATTTATTACATACATATACACACATGTATACTCAAAAATACATAAAATATAGATATAAAAATTTACATATTTAAATAATGTTATTGAATATTTAATTTATAAGCTTATTCGACCATTTCGAGTATAGATATTTGCACAATACGTGTATTAAAGTATTCTTAGTGATGTTTCATTATAAAAGCAATAAGTAATGTTTATTTTTAACTAAATTTTAATTAAAGGTATGCTTATTACTGGAACATTTCGAAGATGGTCCATTAAAAGTTTAATAGGTCATTTAAGTGCTTTAGTAATTAAAGAATAAAAAGTATCTCAATACAATTCAATTTAATTTCTTATTTCTTATATGAATATTATAGAGCGGGTCAAGAATACCACGTATAAATTATCATTTGATTAAATAACTTTACGTAAGTCTAAAATAATAGAAATTACTCAGAAAGAAAAATAAAAAGCAAACAGAATGAAGTGAAAAGAAGTGCGTCACATGTCTCCTGAATTTAGTATTTTACAAACTGCGAAGACTTCGAAACAAAAGACGCGCAGTATCTTTGATAGGCTTCTCTGAGTTTCTCTCTGCCTCTCTCTTATTCTACAGTTCTCTTTTTCAGTAGCTCTCCTTATGCAAGACTAAAGCCTCTATTCATCCCCATTGTTCATTTTCCTGAGGGTTCGCCCAGCAGAGCCGTTGAGTCTTTTGAGCGCTCGAACGGTTCACGAATAATTCTTGTTCGTTCTCGTTTCTACCTCCTACCTTTTCGCCATCGAGCATTCTCACTCTTTCTTTCCAAATCTCTTTTTGTCTTCCTACTTCTACGCTAGTGTACTTTAAGTGGGAGACTCGATTCTTGAGGGTACATTGGATATACGATGGGTAAGCTGAAAAAGTCTTCAAATTGTGCGCCCTCTTCAACATCGATTTTCTGGTATTTATTTTATCATTGCAAAATACAACGTTTCTTTCAATAAGCTAACTGAAATCTACAGATAATGTTCTATAGATATCTATGGCAGAAAATTGATGGGCTATGGACGAATATATTCAATGGCTTCTTGATTCGAAATATTGTTTTACATGAAAAAATTAATTCGACTGTAATGAGTGACAATATCCCAGTCAGGCAATTTTCTTCCCATGATAAACAATTATTTATTGTTGAACTTAATAAAAATTTATTGTATAATATAAAATATATATATATATATTAGAATAAAGAATAATAATACTATAAGATCTCAGGAATACAATTACAATGAACGATAATTCATTAACTTGTAAATTAATTTATTTTATCAATAAAGCATGTTATTAAATACGTATTCTCTCTGATTCAGTTACTATATGTTATTTTAAGAATTTTAGGATATTTGAACTGTTTTTTAAATATTCATAAAGCATTTTTAAACTTGATTAGTTGATTTGAAATATACCATCGATTTTTACATAGTGATTAAACAAAAAAAACAATAATTCAAAAAATAAGAATACCTTTTAAAATTACTTTTATTTTCAAAAGAAAATAATATGCATTTATCATTGTGAACAATGCAAGAAAAATACGAAGGTAAGTAGAATGTTAGGTCATCTTTTTGGTGATCCGATAACAAGCGAATCCTACTGTTTTATATTTTTCAAAATATTCACTTAGCAGTTAGCAATGAAAGCATTTTTGTTATAAACTTTTATTTTTCTAAAACTCAAACTCTTTGTATATTATAAATACTACATAATGAATAGAAGTCACTTTTGAATTGATTTAAAATGCATATAACAAATTATAAGTTTTTTCAATAAAATATATATTTTATTTTCAATTACATGTTTTCATTTAATTTTTCTAAAATTAATTATATATATATTTGAAATTTACTATAAAGTTCTTATTTAGTCATGTTCATTATGATTATAATAATTTAGGTATAAGTATCTGTAAATTTTATATTATAAACTAAAATGATTTTATTTTAACTTTTTATATGAGATAATCAATTAGGATTTAAGCGAAAGTTAAATTTTAACTCTACAAACACTGTTTAGTTGTATTATATAATGGCAGATAAGATACAGTTATGTTAGTATAAAGAAAAGAAGTTAATTAAATTAACTAGTCAATTAAATATAAATATAACATTAAATCAAAAGAAAAAAAAAAACATCTCGTCAAAATTTGTTAGTTAAAAATTAAAAAACGTTATTGTATATTATTTCTTACAAAAATAAATAATATTTTGAATTTTCATAACAGCTAATTGAATTTGATGAACTATTCATAGCATTGTTAATATAAGGTAATGTTAAAGTATCTTAGAAAGTAATAAATATAAATGGGTGCTTGAAAAAAATTTTATTTAAATTTTCTAGATAATATAATTTCCTAAATAATGGCAAATAATAAAGAAATGCAATAGCATGATAATAGAGTCTTGTATAAAATAGATTATAATTTAAAAATGAAATATAATTTATTCCTCACATAGACCTGAATAATTATTAAAGAATAACGAAGCGGAACTTTTTATAAATACTTAAATAGCTTTGATTTAAAGTGTTTGATTAATTAACTGTTATCACAAATTATATATTTTATTTACAAAATATGTTATTTTTTAGCTCAAATAAAAAACTTAACTCGAAATTTTATTTAGTTTTACATATAAGATATTTACAAATTTAATAAATGCGTATAATTCATGAAATTTGTTTACCTTTAAGTTAATTTTGTTTTTAATTTAATTAAATTACGCTGATCTTATTATTATGTTTAATAGTTTTAAATCAATAGTTTTAATAATGATTGAAATAGCATATTTTTGATATTTTATAAATATAATATTTTCAAAAAATCGATTAGCTTTTAAGTTGATCCAACTAAGCCGTTAGATGAGTGAAGACATAAATATTGATTTTTCTTATGCACAGTAAATGTTAGTATTATAGTCGATATTTTCTCATTCAAAAACCTCATTCCCTAATACTTATAATAAATAAATATTATCTTTATTACTTATTAATTGCCTATTATTATTATTAATTTTACCTTCATTATTAATCATAATTCATTATTTTAATAGTAAATTCAAGAATGAGTCTAATGGCATAAGATTTTAACTATATCTGCATGTTTCAATATTAATATATTTAATAAATATGGTGTAGAATAAAATTATATAATCTGAACTATCAATAAGTATTTGGAGAATCGAGTTTAATATGTATGCACGAAGTAATCATCATTAGAAAACTAGTGTTTCATAATATTCGATATCAATTTGAAAATATATTTTATAGTTATATTGATTATATAATTTGTCAAACTTAATCATATATTTGCAGCATCCTAGAATATTTTATAAAATTTGAAAAAATTCATCATTATTCAATGTGAAGTGTATGTAGCTTTTCAAAACAAAATCGGGAGAGGTGTATCGAGTACATTATTTAAAAATACAGACTATATTTATCTATAATCGATAGTTTAATTTTAAAGCAATAATCTAGCAGGCTAAGCGTTCTGATTCTGCGTTTGATATTTCGTCAGCTTAAAAGTACGGATTAATTCCCCGTCTATCGATCTAGTAATTCAAGTCTAACTTTCTTTCCGATGAGTTCGACGCACCCTAATTAATCTTCTTTTATAAAGTCAAAGTACATGGATAGACTTTCGCATCATTAGACATTCTCCTTCGTCGTCTTATTTATCACCTACAAGTATATATAGGGCCATCACTGTATTCTGTATGTCTTCTTTAAATATGACAATTTTGTTTTGGGTATTCTCCAATTATGATAAAATACAAGCACAAAGAGTTAGCAAAAGCTTATAAAATCCTCTGCTCGGTAAAGGACTTGTAATAAAATCACATTTTCATATCCATCGGCCTATCGGTCGCTTAAAAACCAGGCTTTAGTTAAATAAACGAGAGTTCCACTGGAAGGGATACTTTTTCTCCAGTATTTTATTTCGCGCTGCTACGCCCCTTGACACAAAGAGACCATTTCTTTGGGTGAAGACGGTATGCGCGCATGTACGTAGGAAGCTCATTGCTCGTACTTCCGATAAATCGCGCATTCGATGCTATGCCTTTCGCTACCCTCCAAGAATAACGGTACTCGTATGCGCCCATGGAATAAGGCTTTTTATTGCATTTCCTTAGTACCTTTTTCCTGAATATTTCTTCCCCCTTAGGCGCGTATCGCCTAAGCCTTATACTATTCAGCCAATAAAATTGCGATCAGCCCAACGTATTTGGTGATTGTACTCGAGCGATTTATGTCCTTTCTACACAAGTGCATCGAAATTAGCGTTACACTATCTACTTTTTAACCTTCTTTTGTTTTCAATTCCATTTTATCAATTCTCATGGGGTAAAGAATGAAAGTTGAGATGGAGTTGGTCTCGGTAAATTAATGATAGTTGAATAACGATGGGTGTGCTTATTTATTTGACAAGACTGTTCAATAATGCTTTGAATTTTACTTGATCATTGTCTTTCATTTATTGCTCATAATCCTTGAATTAAATTAATTCCAAGGTATATTGAATCCTATTAAACGCGGTTATGCTAAGCGTTTAAAGCAATTATGATTACCAAGGGATTGCTGTTTGTCCTTTGCACGACATAATCGTTTAAGTGCGAGTAGACGTGTATATAATAATTATAACCATTAAATACTTGAATGCATAATTAATTTGTCAATCATAAATTTTCTTGGAATTTAGAAGAGAATAAAATTAGCGAAATTCAACTGGTATTTATGAACTTGTATATAATATGTATGAATAATAAAGGCATCATTATTTAGTTCAATATACTTTTTAATTTATCAAATGATAACAACAAAATACAAAAAGGGACATTTTATAATTCACAAATATTCTTTATAAAACTTACAATAGCTGATAAAAAATACCATTAAGAAAATAATTGTCATGTTGGAAGTGATGATTATTATACACATTATTAATAAACAATGGTATTGATAAAATATATGCGTAAATTGTATGAAAATAAGCATGTAAGATGAATGAAGTTATTAAAATGAAAGTAAATTATTTATTAATGCTATTAATATTTTCATTAGAGAATTAATAAAAAAAACATTTCAATAGTTTAGATAATAAAGTTAAAAATATTTTTAATATTTTTCCATTTAAATTTTCAACTAAATGAGCAGCTTTATTATTTATTACTATTATTATTATTATTATTATTATTATTATTGTATATATAAGTAAAGTGTAACAATACTTTGTTACACGGTTATTCTGAAGAATAGATTATTATTAATTATAAATATTGTTCGGGCGACAATCCCGATGTGAGCTCTCCCCAAGATGGAGGGGGGAGAGGCCGATCGTGGTAGAGGAGAGATGGCAGGGTAGAAAGAAAAC
>JAPYYT010003869.1:0-13080 GCA_030522565.1 Ceratosolen corneri | reverse complement strand
CGGCAGTGGCAGCGGCGGCGGCGGCGGCGGCGGCGGCGGAAGCGGCGTGAGAGGTGGCGAGACTCGCGGAGCAGGGATCGGCTCGGGTGGGGGCCTTGTCCGATCCTTGGTGGGGGGTGGGGGGTGGGGTGGGGGGCAGTTGCTCGAGTGCCCAGGGGCCCCCGTGGCTTTTCCTCGGGTGCTTGGGATTTCCACCGTCGGGGGGAGCTCGCGGCCGGCCGGCCAGCCAGCGGCGCAATAAGCGGCGGAGCCTCGGCTATTCCCTCGAGATCGATCGAAACGGAAAAGCCTCGATCGCAGGCTCGCGCGGCCCCGCGATTGGAAAGATCGAGGAAAGATCGGCGGGGCAGGGCCGCGTGATATACGATAACATTAGTGGGAACGAATGGGCCCGAGGCGCGGCACGCCGACCTATCGTCTCGCGCTTGATTGCCTATCATTATTATTACACTTTTATATTGCTTTTAAACGATCAGTTTTTATGGGACGCTTATCATCGTTAAGCAACGTGTCCTGCGCTCAATTTTCTTCGCCACTGCCCCCATCTTTGATCGTCGGCTCGATGCTTCGATGACGGGAGAGTAATTTACATGGAGCAGCCGAATCGCGATTCGCTCGAGTTTTTCGATAATTTGCTTAGGCCGCGTATTTAGTTGGAGCGCTGTCGATGACGATTCGTGATACGGTTGGGTGACTCATCAAGTGGAAATCTGTTATAGTCCGGATGTTTAGGTGATAAATGGCCATCGTGCACGAGCTTAAGAAAACGGTGGCCGATTAGAATTGTCCTTGCGAGGTAGCCACATTGCATTAGAACAATCAAGTGTTTGTCTGATATGAGAAGCGATTGGTCGCATTAATGTCGAAATGTAGATTTATAGTTGGGAGGGAGTGTAGGTAAAGAGATGTAATTTTTCGGAAGCGTTGTTTTCTAGTTTCTTTCTTCTGGCTTTGAAGATCTTGAAGTGGGACGTGTAAATCTCTTAGGTATTATCTGCTAGCTATTAATGTTACGTATTAATAGTTGTTTATTGTACGTAATGTTGAAATCTCGGAATTCTGATTGCACGCGCGGCATTTTGTCGGTTAATTAATTATAATAAACAACGTAGATAGGAATTTCGTGACGTCCAATTATTAGATTAATTTAGTTTGTTACGGAGAGTTTGGAATAGGGTTGATAACATTGTAATTTGGCTTTATTTATAAAAATACTTTAATGAAAATTCTAATTGCGGCGAAACATTGATATTATAAAGTAAAATTGCCTTTATCCACGGTACTTTTTATTATAATGCACATAATTTTCGTTCTATAGTTTATTGTAGGTGGATGGAAAATTCTTTTTAATCGAATTTGGGGTCCAATATTTTTACGAATAGTTCAGTTTACAAAAAGCAAATCTGCTCAGCACGCACTAATTCTATTTTCCAATACATTGAGCAAATATTATGTAATAGGAATGAAAAGAATCTTCATATTTACTTTATTTCTCTTTACTGGTGTAAG
This sequence comes from Ceratosolen corneri, assembly GCA_030522565.1. Taxonomy (NCBI): domain Eukaryota; kingdom Metazoa; phylum Arthropoda; class Insecta; order Hymenoptera; family Agaonidae; genus Ceratosolen; species Ceratosolen corneri. The sequence goes on along the minus strand of JAPYYT010003869.1, from coordinate 11,571 downwards.
TGTGCATGCTGATCATGCCTGTGAGAATTTTCCTTAATATTGCTTCACGATAAGCTTTCTTGAGAGAAATTGACTATTAACAAAATGTAAATTATACACCTTATGAATAACAAGATTGTAAATAATGATTGGCACTCAATATTCACAATAACTTCAGAAATTCGTAAGATTAAATTAAATGAAATTGCGAAACGCAAGAAAATATTATTAAGCAATTATCTTAAAGTTTAGTATATCGGTGTTTTGCCCACGTGCACACAGATTTATAATCTACCGTGTAATTGTGTTATTTAAGCTACAATGAGTGTTTCAACACCAACGAGTAAAGATGCATATGTCTTTGCAATACTGCTAATTAATTTAAATTTAACGCACATTCCTAATGGACATTAGATAATGTTTATTCTTAGATAATGTTTTAGGTCAATTTTTTTATCGGAAGGTTTTTTCAACTGAATGGGAACAATACTATTTCTTAACATTAGGTACAATTTATATTATTGTACTTTTCTCACCTCGAAAATGAAGTTTTTAATCTATTGCCTCGCGAAGATTTAACATGGCTACGTTATGTTTCTTCCATCATTTAAATGATATTATTATGGACGCTAAATAAAATAATTAAATAAGTCCGGAATTTTTATGAAACCTTGATTATTCACTAAGTTTCAAATAGAGATTTTTTTTATAAATTTTGTTCAATAATAATAATAATTGATGATAAGAAGACATTACTATAAATTCGTTTCTTCATTGCTAGTTATCGATAAAAACAAACTATGGTGTAAAATTAAAATATTATTTTAATGTATTTTACATTATGTTTTGCATTATATTATGGGTTACGAATAAATCTTGTATTTGTTATGTATCGCTACACATTATAATCCAATATTATTAATCGAAACTCTAATATTTAGTCAAAGAGTCGAAATGCTATTGTCAGTCGTTAAAACAGAACTCGGTCGGTAATATTGTACCGACAAAAATCTCGGCAGTCGATAGGATAATTTTTCTTAAATTTGTTTTACCTTATGTGAATAATTGATTATTTACTTTACCGTAAATTAATTAATAAGCCCTTTACTTATCAGATCAATAATAATGAATGTCGTTAAATAGATTTTGTACTCTTTTTTTTAAAATTGCCATAGCAGATAAGGAACTAAAATGACAAAATAACCTGTTCAAATTATTCATTATATTGTAGCGTTTGTTTGATATATTTTAGTAATAAGGCTATAGGAATTGCTTTTGAAAAAAAATGTGCTTCAATCTAAAAATCTTGGAGTTCCTGTCAAAATATAAATTTACGTGTTTAAACAATAATTCTTATCTTTTAAAAATGCATATAAATGCGTTATCGTTAACAAAATATGTAGCATTGCTGATACCTTCAAGTCGGTAAACATTTTGAAAAGATAATCATATTTTATTCTGTTGAGCTTGTAGGGCAAGTAAACAGTATTTTTATTCTTTCTCGTATATTGTTGCAATTATTCATTAAAAAAATGGAACATTATTTATTATACAGATGTAATTTTTCTTTTGTATGTAGATCGAGCTTGCAAGAAAATAATCGTTCACTATGTGCATAAGCGTCATCACGGTAATATAAACAATAAACTTCTTAATACATTAATACTAATTAATAAATTTATAATTACTAATACCATCAATTTCAAAGTGTTTTTCAGTATTAACTAGAGGTCGAAAATTTCGTATTGTCATTGTTTTTTCACGCATCCACTAATTATCATGAAATACGATTAAAGATATTTACTGATATATGAAATTCCCAGTATTTAATAATATAACCTCATAATTACCTAAATTATCCGAAATATTGCATTTAAAATTGTATCGATAAAAAAATATCTGAAACGCCAATTTAACGGGAAAGAGTAGAAAATCATGATCGACAGGGTCACAAGTCAATGGAATGATGAATTGTATGTATTTTTCGTTTTGTACTTATCGAATTGCATTATGAAAAGATGAAGAGGCAAGCTTCTCTGCTTCAGAATGAACTGAATTTTTGGAGAAAATGACACCTTGCAGGTAAATATTGTTCCAGTGCTACAACTACATAGTGTACACACTTCTTATGATCGCCTGTACACATTTTAAGTACGAAGCTTTTCTGAGTGGAATGACACATGTATGGCGAGTAAATATCACGTATTTTAAAGAAATTCAAAACACGAATACATTAAGTATTAGGTAATTGAGCTGGCTTTTACACACACACACACACACACACACACACACACACACACACACACACACACACATATATATATATATATACCTTTTGTAAGAATACGTGAACGGACTAGAAAGTCTTATAAAAGGTGGAAATATTCTTAAAATAGTTATTAGGAAACTAAACGCTTACAAATAATGATTCACGTGATATTTTTACTTATAAAATATGGCCTCAAAAACATACACATTATCTATGTACATATTAATGTATCATAAAAATTTAGTTTCTTTGCGATAAAAATTGGACTACATTAGATTGCCCTCACAAAAAATGATTGAAGCGATTATATTTCGAGATCTAAAAGAGTTCTACAATCTATATATATATATATATATATATGTATATGTATATAGTGTAATATAAAAGTTCATAGGGTTTTGCGTGCACTTGGCTGCCTCTTCAATTGAGAATATTATGAATGTTTCGAGAGTTTTGCTCGTGCTAATGAGGTAATTCGGTTAATCGTCATTAAAAAAAATCATTTGCCCACTCTTTATTTATCGTAAAATTGCCAAGAAACTTAAAAACTCCAAGTCAAATAATTTCTTACACTTATTTGTTATTAATATACGTACCACGGAATTTGTGAATTTGTCGCTGCTGCGCACCATCGCCTCTTTCCGTTATTGCCAACGTTGAATTTCGAAGCGGACAATCAGTTTCACGCCAGCACACATTCGTTCTGCCGAAAAATAATAATCTTTATCACGTTGCTTGCGCGATAAAAGCATCCTTGTCTGCCTTTATCGCTCCATAATTCAACCAGCTTTTCCTCGCATGCATTCCTAATCGCGACGATCTGCGCCCGTAATTACGTCGTCTTTTAACGCTTGGATTATCATCTGTGGGAGCGCTTACGTGCGATAACGCATGCGAAGTATCATTGGATAAAGCGGGATAAGGATTATTGGCAGTGGGTTTCTCGCGGCGAGCTGGCCGATACTTGAGAAAAAGTTGCCGCGAGAGGGAAAAGCGCCGACTCTTCTTGCATCCCGAGATCGTCGACGTAGGCGTTCGGTTTCTTACAATATCGCTAAAATGACGATGCTGCGCCGGCGATTGATTTGCAAAAAGGTGGCGCAAACACGCAACGCGTCGCATCCGCCGAAGCCACAACCGTAAAACCTTTGGAGCGAATGGCCGTGCACTTGTAGTAGTTGTGCTTCTTCACGCGTGGCAAAAGAATTGGCCAGAAAAATGCTTCCCTCCTCCTCGCTATATAGTATTCTGTAATAGACATTAGAAAAAGTGCATTGCTTCAATGTTTAATTGGGAATCTCATGAATTTCAGCATCTTTCTCACGTATGCTCTTAAAAAGAATCTATTTCTATTGGGAGGTATTAATGCTAATTTCACGAATTAATGCAATTTCCCTGCAAGATTTAGAAAGTGGTAATTAATAAATAAAATTTTTCCATCTATTTATGTCATTAAGTAAGTAAGCAAGTAAAAGTCCTTGTAATTTGCAAATTTTGAGAATTTTTGCGCTATTTCGGCCAAAGCATTGCACCTAGAATGCGATGAAAAAACTTTAAATAAGATAATACTTGCCATTCGTATGGAAGAATTTGAAAAATATTTATAAATAAAAACTCACTATATTAATTGTGAGATATTTCGTGGTGCAAGAATTACAAAATTTCCATACGTAAAACAATTAGAGATGAACAAAAAAATAGTGTCAATTTTTTTTTCAACCGATCTACTGACTTTAATTTTCCACAAAAATCCACTGCCATTCTTAAACAACATTTGAATGAGATAAGTATTTGTATAAAATTTTGCAAACGCAATTAAAATTTCAGGATAATAAATAAACACAAGTTTAGACGCAATCACTCGTAAGTGTGTAACCGCAATAAAATAGATAAAATAAAATAAAATAAAATAAAATAAAATGAAATAAAATAAAATAAAATAAAGTACACGTTCAGTGTGAGCTAAAAAAAGCATTAAAGTCATATTGGTTAAATAGTTGGATGTACAAGACTTTTAAAGTAATAGGTACACAGATTACACGGCTTACAATAGCTTAAATAGACAGAAATCATATTCTTTTTAATTTGTAGACAATGTAATAGAGAATGTGGCACGGCTTCATGAAAGCAATGTCTACGTCTTTTAACAAAATAATAATCCGTATCGTACGTATCATCTCTTCTTAGAAATACTGAATTTCTTTATCGTGATAATGAGAGTAGTTGACGTAAAATGGAATTTTAAATGTCACTATGACTCAGAGCGGCTTAAGACCTTTTAATTATTGTATTGGCTATGTGAAATAAATTTTAAGGTCGCGAGATTCATTATAATCAAGCACATTGATATTCACATATAATATTATTCATCATAATATTATCACGGGGGTTTATTATGTAAACATTTAAATTTTCACGTGGAATATCGTGGCTAATTTAAAAGGTGTTTTCCATAAGATAATTATTAAATTGAGTAAAAAAAATTGAGTGGCTTACCGAGCAATGGTTACTGCTCACGACGAGCGATTTAACATTTTTAATAGAAGGACAGTTATATTTCGGTAATATCCCATCCTTCGCATGTAAATGCCAAGATTTCAAACGTAACAACCAATACACCAAATGTTAAATTACAATTTTAATATTATCTCGAGAGCCAATATTCTCGCAACATTACAATTTTTAATATTTACGATATACATGCCGCTGAGACCGTCTCGTAAATTTCTTTTCTACGAACTTACATTTTGCCGTTGGATGAGTTTACGATTGAAATTTTATGGAACTATTATTTCTTCATCTTTCATTTTGGCATATAATATTATATTACATTCACCTATGAATATAATTTAATACTGCAGATAAATAATTTTCAAATACGATAACAGGCATATTTTCACATTTATCGTATAGTCAACGAAAAAAACAAAAAAACAAAAAAAAAAAAACGAAAAAAAATCAATATCCAATTATGAAACTATTAGTAGAGATATTATAAAAATATTATAAACATCTCGCTGTAATTATGATTTAGCCATTATAACTTTTTGGGTGTAATAAAAAACTTTTCCGAAAAATATACTTAAGAATAGCCGCTCTAATAAATAAAAATATATTGAAAAGTAAAAGTGTAACAACAACGGCAGACTTCAAGTATTATATATTGATTGAGAATAAGAAAAAAATTCAATTGATATATATATATATATATATTTTCACAACAAGCCTGCAAATTTATGACGACGTGGAAGAAATTTACCTTTTCTTATATATTTTACACTAAGCCATCCTGACTTAATGTATTAATAACTTGAGAGTTTATTTTAAAAAATATTGCAATGTAATATAATCCCATTTTTATAAGTATTTTAATATATTTATTAATCCATGTGTGTTTATACAGAGAAGATATCAATGTAATTACATTAAATCTTAAAGTAATTCTTCCAGTTGAAATTGATATGCTAAATTAAAGTAAATTGTGTCGTAAGTAAGTATTGTTAATAGTTTTAATTATTTTGAATTATATCTTTCGCATAAACAGTTTGTTTCTGTTAAAAAAAACAAAAAAATGCATTAGTTAATAAAATAAATTTCATAAACCATAGACTTTAGATTTTTCAAAATTTTATATATTTATTTTACATTTTACGCTTTACGTGCATAATTTTCGATATCATAGTTCATAAATAAATTTCGTAATGTACCCATTATATTGTAAATGCACGCTTTTCAGAATCTGGACGCACACATGTATAAACGCCGAGAGAGAAAGAGAGCTTAAGCCATTACATCAAACACATAGAAATGCTTTAAGATACGACATTACTTAGTTTTCGGATTAGTTGTAAGATTTATAAGTATAATGCACTTAGTTATAATTATTATACTGTTTACTTAACTGAGAAATAAATGTACATGAAGGAAAATCAATAGTGGTGTATGGCTAATATTTGTACGCTAATGTTTGTTATAATTTTATGTCGAACTTATCGGTTTATTTATAGAAATTCAATTAACAAAAGAATATTATCATATGACTAAATAAAAGTATACCAAATGTGTGTGAAAGTGTAAAAAATATTTTCGCATGTCGACGATTGAATACATTCTCTTCATTTTTCGAGACTAATGTATAATGATAAATTAGAATGTAAAAAGTAACATTGCAATGTGCAAAAAGTACGTTTTATCTTTTGATTTATTTATTTATGTCTTTCGTCGTAAGCGTGACTCAACAGAAACAGATGCACTCAGAATTAATATCGAATATCTACTCACAAGTATATAAATGACGTCTTCTTTCTTCAATTTATAGTCAACTATTTTATATAATTGTTGTAAAAATTTACTTTTAAGTAATCAAATCACTCTTGCTTTGTAGAATCAAGCGCAGTCCCATTTGAACATGAATGAAGAGAAGAATTAAAATAATTAATATTTCCATGAAATCTGTGCTTAACAAGAAACATTCAAACTTTTAAATATTAAGATAATTGAATTGAAATTATTTAAATTAAAATAATTAAAATATTAAAATCAAATAAAAATAATTGATATTACCTTGAAATCTGTACTTGACAAGAAACACAATAAACAATTGTTTATTATGTTCACGAGTTCATTGGACTCGTAACTGTAAGTTGACAAATTTTGAGAACGTAAGAGCATGTATACGTTCAGAATTTTCAGCTTTTCTTCGATTTGACATGAATTTATATTGAACATAACAAACAAGTGAACTCGAGCGTTTAAAAAAAATTTTCCCTTTCAAAATTGATGGCAGATTCAATTACAAGTGCCGCTCTCGTTACTTTCATACAGCTGTCATTAAAAAAATCAATATCTAAATTACCAATTATATTAGCGATAAATTGACTGAGGTCAATGTATGCTTATATGCGACGACCTTTGCACAAAAAATTATCACAAGTGTACTAGTCGCGGGTAAAGAGCAAAGTAGAATGAAAAGTGGCCAAGTAATAAAGAGCAGCGATTTTCAACAATTAAATGACGCACCGCAGTGTCGCTTGTCGTAATGACGAGAGAGAGAGAGAGAGAGAGAGAGAGAGAGAGAGAGGGAGAGAGAGTGGAGGCGAAGCCAATACAATGCAAATGAGTAAAGAGTCGCGAGACCGAACAAAATTAAAAGAGTACAAAAAGAGCTCAAACAGCCCAATCGAAACACTTTGTTTACTTTTAGCAGGGCGCAAGAGAATCTTTTGCAGTTTTCTTGCCGATGCGTAACAGTGAAATGGCAATTGCCGATGCGGCTTTTTCCCATCCTCTTCGATAAATGGACAAGAGAGAAGCGTCACGGCGTAGCCAGAGGGACGTAAGCGATCGCCCGCGCGCTAGAGAGAGATAGAGAGAGGGAGAGAGAGAGTGAGTGGGAGAGAGAGAGAATGGGTGGGAGAGAGAAGAGTCGATCCGCTCGAGGGGTTTCATCTCGGAGCCGGTATTTCTTGCTTTCTAGGACCATAATGCGCCGAGTGTCCCGTAGGAGTCGCGGCGATTTTTCCGTGCCGCCGATAGAGATTTCCTTCTTCATCCTTGCAAGGATTGAGAGGAAGACGGATAGATGACTCCTCGTCTCCCCCCCCCCTTTTTTCCCCTCCTCCTCCTCCCGGAGACGTTCTCGCGAGACTTTCGAAGGATTATGCCGCGCACGTTTTCGCGATAGTAGTGCGTCGGATGAGAGATGCTTTTTATGAGTAGAGCAGCTACTTTATGAGGACGCTTAAACGGCATTACATCATTCTCGGCAATCCAAACTTCGTTGATAAATCAAGTTAATGCGATGAATGCTGGCCAAGGCTGATTTTTCAGTCTTTTTTTCCCTTCTTTTTTTCCTCTTCTCCCTCCTTGTTTTTTTTTCGAGAGGCGGCTCTTCTTGCACTACTTTGCCATTAATCGAATATTTCTTCATTGTAAGTCACATTGTGTCGTCTCGCGTGTGGATAAATAGAGCTGTCGAAGAGGGTTTTGCGACGGGCAATTTCAATGTGCGGTTGCTCGTCGCACAAATTGTATTTCGCTGCGTTAGTGTGAATGGCTATTTTTAAGGGGCGACACGCACCTACATTCGCTCATCGATCAATCGATAAGTATTTCATAAACCAAAAAGTAATTCATAAACCATGATTTTTCGATCTCTTAACTTTTCAAGTCAAACAAACTATGCGCGTAATTATGCGTCAAGGACTTGCAACGAGATCCAATAGGATAATTGCATTATTGTAATAGAGCTGGAAACTGGATACAAGCTCCAACTGAGTGAATTCAAGTTTCGCAAAAGCTTTATTATAAATTGCCAAAATTTACCAAACTTAATGCTAATAATGCCCCCATGTACAAGCTCGTAATTATAAAAGGATTTGGCTGGAAAAAAGGAGAAATAGATGAATAGCATATTGCACAATAAGCCTATTATACACCAAACTATATTATATAATATGGTAAGGAGCATCTTTGTAATGTTAAAATAGAAATTATGGATATTTGAGTAATTTTGAATTTAATCTATTTTACGAGAAGCGTTTCTTGAGAAGTAATTCGAGGTAAATTATAACGTTTCGCGCACGGCAAAGTTCCGCAAATTATACATATTTTCGAGCGCTACTTAAATAATTATCAAAATTATATCGCTTTTTCAATAAGAAATGCATCTCGCGCGAGGCTTCCATTGCGGCTCTCATTGCCAAGTGAGCGAAACTTCTCTCCTTTAATTCCTTGTCGCAAATAACTTTTTTTTTCACAAAGAGAAAACTTCTAGGACATAAAATTATTCAAATCGAAGGCGAAGATCGATGCGCTGAATTTTTCAACTGTGTCATGTTTTCTCAACATTTAATTGGTCCATTGAACTACATTCACCAATTATAGAGACCATGAAAGTTGTCATTACAATTAAAAAAGCAGTCGAAAATAGTCGGCGACGCGAGATTCCCATTGCTTTGTTGCATTTCTTTGCCCAGCCTCCGCTCTATGACCATTTCGTTGAACTAGATCCAATAATCCAAATCTCCTTTTTACACTTTTCTACACATTGATTAAGAGATCGAGGAGCGGGTATGCATTGTGCAAATATGACCTACTTCATAATCCTGAGAGAGAGAGAGAGAGAGAGAACGTCGAGCGGCTAAACGAACGGGATCTCGAATTCACGTGTAGCAGCTCGCGGATAATGAGAGCTCAATTCTCAACGAAACCATCGACAATTGTCTTTCAAGAGTACGAGGAAGCACAATTACGCCCAACTTGTGTGCCTTATAAAACACTGCTCTGCAATACATCGACAATGTACATTGAGGCGCCACGAGAGCGCCCAGCCACGAAAGCATAAAGCTAAACGGAAATGCTTCTGACGGGGACTTTGGTTAATGCCGACCTAAAGACTCTACGAGCAACAAAACCTGCCCGACCGAGGTCAGCCTCGTAAGACGCGACCTGACGTAAAGCTCGTGAAAAATAAAGGTGGCCGCCTCATCGATTTTCGGCCGATGTCCGGTGAAGCGGCAGGAAGGAAGTAGCCGGGCGTCCGGAGTCTCGGTGCCGACCGGAAAGGGCGCGGGGGCGCCCCCGGCGCGCGGGGGGGCGCGGCGGGGGGCGGGAGGGGGGGGGGGGGGGGGGGGGGGGGGGGGGGGCGAAGGCGATTGCTCGGTGCCGCGTTTCTGGGATTTTGCTTGTTTGCGATAAGCTTCGCCGGGGTATGGGATTATTGTCACGGTGGCGCCTTCGCGAGGGCCCGTGTCAATGCCATTGGATTGATGTTCACGGGAGTAGGTGGGGTTTTGTAATTTGGCGAGGTGCAAATTAATATTCCATGTAATTTTAATTCTAATAAATCCTTGTCGGAATGCTCTCTAGGTGATTGTCTAGAAGTTTTCATGTTGTTTATTGAAAATTGAGGCTGAGATGCTCGTCTCACGGTGTTGGCATTACAATGGGAACCGAAAGAATCGCCAATGTCGGTGTAGAACGAGGTTATCGTATTAAAGGTTAAAAAGTATATATATATCGATCATTTTTCAATAGATCTGGCTACGTTAATGCGTAGGGAGGGGTTTTTGAAATTGAACATACTTTTACGAAAGACCGACGACGGCTTTGAGTGTTTTGTCGGGTAATGTAAATTCGTCGTAATAGCACGAATGATTAAAGATTATTCGACGATCCAAACTAATTCAGCCCATTAATGCCATTCGCGTATCGTTTATTCATTGGCCTTTCAAGTCAATAAATAAAATAACGCATTAATAGTTTTAAAAGTAATCTTTCGTTGGCTACTATCGCGTAAACTTCCTTAGCATTACCATAAGAAACAAAAAGAAGACGAAGAAGAAGAAGAAGAAGAAGAAGAAGAAAAAAAAATGTAAATATGACTTGCTTCTCTATAGACAATGACAGCAACTTATTGTTTGCCTGCATATTAAATTATGCAATAAGTATCGCTCGTGCTCTTACAATTAAGACGTCTAGATGATAGGTAAGATACAAATTGTTGACAATGGGTCGCGGAATCATAATAACGGCATTTTTCACTAAAGAAAGCACTTGCGCGTAAAATTCACCGTAACCAATTTAAAGCTACGTCCTGCTCGTACATCGGGTCATCTGCTGCTTACACTGGTATTTGTCTGTTAAGTAGCATCTCTATCCGCGCTATTGATTCTTTTACTTAACTCGGTATCTAACAATTTCGCGGGACGTCCAGGAGCGCCGTAGACCCAAGAAAAACAGCTATTTTTTCAACGCGCAATCACGAATGCCCAGCATCTCAATAATTGTGAAGCTCGCCACATACATTTCCCGGACCTCGGCGAATGCAGCAGCAGCAGCAGCAGCGGATCGATCAAGCATATGGGAGCTCATGGAGGTGCGGACGTAAGTGAAATCTTTGAATTAACGCTGACAATGGGTGAGCGTGCCCCCCACTGAATATTAAAACATGTAAATGGGGAGTGACAAAGCTCGCGCGCCGCTCGTCAAATATAAAACCGACAATTTCTCCGGGGCTGATCTACTACTGCCAAGACAATAAGCGGGCCTCCTTATTTCCTCGATATTTCCGCCGCCGTGGGATTGACGTAGCTGCATCGCCGATGCATACGGGGGGGGGAGGAGGGAGAGAGGCCAAGTCCCATTGAGCGGCGTCAATTTTTCCTCCTCGGCGTCGTGACTGAAATGACGATTCGTCGCCACTTGATTTGCCTTTCGATTGCGCTTTCGCGGAACGTCGACAGCCAGCCCAAAGCCATCGCGAGCCTACCAATAAACCAATGCCCGGTGGTGGTGACGGTGGTGGTGACGGTGGTGGAGGT